>VZUI01030350.1:0-41271 GCA_013401135.1 Cettia cetti | reverse complement strand
TCCAGGCAGCAACTGAAAGAATGAGAGGACACAGTCTTAAGCTGCACCAAGGGAAATATAGGTTGGATATTAGGAAATTTTTTTTTAAGAAAGAGTGATAAAGTACTGGAATGGTCTGCCTGGGGAGGTGGTGGAGTCACCATCCCTGGATGTGTTTAAACAAAGACTGGATGTGGCAGTCGGTGCCATAGTCTAGTTGAGATGTTAGGGTGCGGGTTGGACTCGATCTTGGAGGTCTCTTCCAACCTAGTGACTCTGTGAAAGTTTTATATTAGGAGAAGAGGTTTCAGTTATGGTGAGAATAAATGTTTCAGCTTGTCTACCAGTCTCATTTGCATGATCTGAAATAGATCCAATGATCAAAGTCACTATTGGGGAAACATGGGGAAAGATGTCTCTTAACAATGTAGCAATCATTAAGAGACCTCTTTCCCCATGTGCAGGGAGGGGCAGGTATCTGAGTAGTCAGTTTTCTGTCTTTGCTAATCTCACTGTTTCAATCTCACTTTGGAAGCAACAGGTTGGTTGTGTTGCTGCTCTGTGCTTCATCTGCTCAAGAAAACCTGAGTATCATGATGGACGAGGGGAGAAAAAATTCTGTAGTGTCTTCCCACTCTGCTCTTCCAGGATTGAAAGAACAGCAAAGACTCAGGTGAAGGTTGCTCAACAATCAAAGAAATAATGGTTGCTAAGGTGCCTGAGTGTAATAGTAGTCATCACTTCGTGGGTTGAAAAAGAGGCAAGAGAGGGATCTTCTGGAATCACTGTCAGTGAATCAGAGGAGATGAACATTGAGGTCTCCAAGAGTGTAGGCACTAAGTTTGTTTCTGAAGTCGAATGTGGTATGCTAAGGGTGAGGAGTTCCAGCAGGTTCTCAAGAAGTGCTGGGGTGGAGGGAGGGGCAGTGGGGGAAGAAGGCAGCAGATCAAGCTTCAGAGCAGATTAAAGTGATCTAATGGATCTAAGTAAGCCACCCAAACCATTCCCACACAATTCCACCTCAGAACAAGCAATTGCAACACAAGAGGAATATATCAGAGTCAGCTGAGAGATTGCTAAAATTGTTGATTGAATGTGCAGCAGCCAAAAAATCCAGCAAAGTGGGGCCATTATAATAAGACAGAGGGCAGGATCTTGGCACTATATGAAGCCCTGGTATTTTACTCAGCAGGCAGTGAACTTGTACAAGCTTCTTTCAGCATGTTCCAGAAGCAGACAATTTCAGCAGATTTGCGAGAGATTAGATTAAATAACATACAACAGGTCTATAAATGGATACTGAAGGGTTAGGGAGGAATGTAGCCTTTAGCCTCTCTTATGCAACCCTTTCTGATGTTGAAAGAACATTAGAGGAATGAGTTGCAGGCAGTGTTACTCTTTCATGTGTTTTCTAAATATAAAATGGTCATTCTCAGGGGCGGGATCATGAGTTAAATGGACAACTGAAAAGGTGTTCCACTGAGAGATGAAAAGGGTGAGTAACAGGATGCAGGGAAGCGCAAATGTCACGATGGGTACAGTGGTAGGGAATGAGAGTACTGTTTTGTGAGTTTGGAGGATGGAAGCAGCAAAAGAAGAGGTAGGCCAAAGACATGAATGCGTGCAGTGGAAAATGTGCTGGTAGCAAATTTACCATCCTTAATAAGCTGTGCACACTGGTCGATGCTAATTGTCCCTCTGAACACATAGAAGGGGTCCAATAAGGTCCAAAATGAGAGAAAGAATAAAGATACAATGTAATAAATCTCTAAGCTAATATACAATTTTAACTGGCCATGATAATTCTTTGGTTTCTCTAGAAATGAAAAAAAGTAATTTTTAAAGTTGTACTGCTACTGCAAAGATATTAGGACTTGTAAATTATTCAGTCTGTTACTATAGCTTAAAATGTACTTTTTATAAGTGTTAGTAAGTGACAGTTGCTGTGCCATCTGACTGATGCAAAGGTGAGGAAATAGATTAGAGGCTTAAGCTTCCATATAAATGATGTAAAAGCTACCATGACTGAAGATTTTTGAGAAGTCTAAATGCTACTAAGTGAAGAAAAACCAAAACCAAATGGTAGTTTAATGAGCTTGATAGAGCCGACTTTTCTGTATCTGGCCAGCTTGAGGTGTGAGGGAAATATTGCAACATTCAGAAAACAGGACCGTGAAGCAGAAGATCAGATTGTTCAGAAATGGGATGTAATCAACAGTCCCTTGTCTGGGCCCCAAGCAGGCCTGGTGAACCTCCTAATAGCATTTGCCTGTGCTAAAGCACACCTGCAGTGTTAAAACTCCCAAGGTCAGTGATGTTTAGTACCACAGCATTGAGAGAGACTCACAAGTACCTGTCAATGATGGGATTGTCAGTCCCCTACATTTACAGGCACAACACTGACTGGCAGATATGTGTGCTAATGATATAAAATGAACTTGTTCCATTTTTGAACTCCTGGCTTCTCGTTAGTTAGCTAATGCTATTGGCTGTCAGATTGATGCTGTGATGTGCTTTTGATGCTTATAGGAGCCCTCTCTGGACTACGTAGCTAAGTGATAGGACACACGTTCATGTGTCCTTGCCATATGCAGCTTGCAGCTTTGCTTAGATTCTGAGGTTGTAATTTTCCTGCCTCTGTTTACTAACTTTATTTTCACAGCCCCCCCTCAAGTTTAACTGGTTTTCTTGGATGGTCCTTGCACTAACTTGTGTAGGTAACTATGGGCCATTGCTTCTCTTGGAGGCCAGAGAGGGAGAAGCAAGAACACCAGATCATTCCATATTTTCTATGAGACAAAGCTATTCTCAGTTCTTATGGAAATGGTGTGAGCAGCTCCCCAGTCAACACCACTTTATCTGGACAGGCAGAAAGGAGAACATCCTTAGTAATTTTATCAGTTCTGCCTTGCCCTATTAGCAGCTCTGACTGATTTCTCTGCTTCCAGAGAAAAAGACCTGTCAGAAGGAGAGGCTGTACAAACATCTATATATACACATTGTTTTTCACTAGGGCTTTAAATTCAAAAGAGTATGCAGTAGATTGTCCTTTTCTTCAGAGTCATCCCAGAGCTCTGCAGGGTCAGCATAATATTTTGTACATTTCAGTCTGAATTCTCTGCTTACCATCAACATTGGGGATGAAATTTGCTCTGAGACCTTGGACCAGATCCCCAATATATATTGGAGAATTTTGAGGTTTGCTCTCATAGATTTGAGGCCACCTGGAGGAGGGTCTGTAAGACCTAGAACATGATTAAGCTTTGCTCATGTCTCCAATATCAAATGTAATATGCCATGGCATGCCAGAGTCAAGCTATGCCATGACTTGATAGTAGAAATACTTTATTTTATTCTTCTCCAATGGACTTAAAACTTCTATGTGTTGTAGGAGCTAGTGACTGCCAATCAAAGTAATTGTTATTATTCTAACCACTAGTATTGTTGATTCAAAATTTGGTTGAATTTAAGTGATGCAGTGGCTCAAGTCCTAAAATTCTGTCCTTAATTTCTGCCAGTATATCTGTACAAGGAGATTTTCTGGGGTTATACTCAGAGGGAGATGAAAAAATGAAATGCATTTCTCTAGCTGTGTCTTGCATATGGGTTTTAAACATTGCAGTAGTATGTGCCATGATAGTAGATATAAGTAGTGTCTATTTAAAAATATATTACCTAAAAATGTTGTCATACTATAAGAGTATTTTTCAGCTATATTTTGAGGAAGCCTTGAAGAATTAAATGTTCTTGTCTCCCCTTTATCTAGATATCTAAGCATGGTATGGTGAAAATGGCATGCATTTCTCCTGTACAGCATGGGGTCCATACTCTCCTTTTAGAGTAGTGGTGGGAAAAGCTCCGGCAAGGACAGACAATTAAACCTGCTAAAAGTAGAAGGTTGTATGCCTGGGTTTTATTTCTTGGCCTTTTTTAACTGCTAATGGTAGATTCTGTGGGTGTACAACTACTGACAGCCACATATAAACACTGCTGCAAAATTTCACTACCCTTGATGCAAATTTTAGGCCTGTGCTGTAATTTCAGAGCTTCTGTTTTTGCATATCCAATTATAGATCTTATTTTGGTGTTGAAGTTGCAGCAGGTGGCTATAGTAAGCACAGATCTAGCTAATTTTTATATATGGCATCATAAAACCAAGTGACAGAGACAAAGCTTGGTTGTAAACACTGTGATTTAGTCTGTTTTCCTATTAAAAAGAAAAGGCACACAGACCCTTATAGATTTGGACCCCTCTGAACAAAGGTTAAAATTATATGCAAACAGTCTGTGCTCCACACATAGACAAACATTGCAGGTATGTAAGAAATGATAAACAAGTTAATTGTGTTGTAACTGTACATAATCTCATGAACTGTTCTCCACTGAAGTCGTAATTAACTGAGTGCATGCACAGAGCTGCCCAGTAGTGTTTCCTAGCAGCACTTATCATTAAGGACTTGGCATTAGGTGAGAATGGTTTACACAGAGCCAGTTAGAAATTGTAATTTTCATCAAACAGTACAGTACTTTTGTCTGTTCTGATTAGGAACCACACTAATTTTCTAGCTCAAGATACAGTGACAAGTGTCAAAGCTATTTTTTCATTTAACAACATATTGAAGTATCAGTGTTATCCAGTACAAACAGAAAAATCATAATCGTAATGCAGCAAATGATAATTATATCTATTCTTTATGTTCCCAACCTGGGATTTTTGGACAGTAAATTTGAAAGCTATGTAAATTGAATAGCTGAATGATCTTTTTTCTGCCTCTAATACCGCTCCTATTTGAAGGGAAAATGATCTCCGGTTTTGTGGTGCATATTATTTAAGCTAACTAGTCAAGGGAAGTAAATGGTAAGAAATAATATTGAATTTTCCAGTGCTATTTCAGAGACAGAACAAAGGCATTTAAACATTTTTGTAAGTAGTTCAAAGGTAATCTCTCTAGTGATCATGTAAAATTTAGACTTCAGCATGAGTATGCTTACGAAATGCCTTCAGATATCAGCCCACATTACAATCTGCTGTTTTGTTTTGAATGAATGTGTCGTGACTAGAAGTTTAAGTGGTAGCTGCAGATAAGATTGAATTCAGTGCTTTAATGATATCCCTTTTCAAGTTAGCTGCTGGAAATATTTTCATTTAATTTGCTGAAGTCCATTGAGAATATAATTTTATTTTGCTTTACATAAAATTAACAAACTTGTGATGTTCAAAAGCCAGTGCCAAAATCTTAATTAAAACAGGCTCTTTTTTTTTAGTCTTAAGCATGTTGTCTGGAAAAGAAGCATCCTGTCTGAAATAATTTTATCTTTGATCTTTAAATACTGAGACAAATTCAGTTGGAATATTTTGCATGTGCTTCAATTGTGTAGAGTATTCGGGTTTCTTGCTACTCTTCTAATGTGTTGTACCATAACACTATTAATTTAGAAGAGTGCCCTTGCTGGGTTTTGTCCCAGAACACTCATTGTTATTTTCCCTGGTGGGATGGAACTGGGTTTCATTTGTTCTCAAAAATTTTAGTAAATCTGGTATGGAATACTGTATTTGTCTTACTACTCCTAAGATCAGTTCAGCATCAGTATTTTAACCTTTATGAAATGCATGTCTAGCTTCTGGTCTGTAGGAGTGCAAAAGTCTTCTGAGTGGTATTGGCGTGGTTTCACCATGCAGAAATGGTGTGTGTGGGAGGACAGGAACTGAAAGTTAGACTCCAAAGAGATCAAAAGAAGGATATACATATCTTTTTTCAAATCTGAAATAGCATCTTTTTGATCCTGTAAAAGACAGGAGGAAAGCAGTGAACTGAGACTGGGGGAACTGGCACAGCATTTCTTCTGATCCTTTCTCTGCCATCCTCTGGGACAGATGTAGGGTACAATTGGACTCAGGTTTGCCCTGCTCATTGTCAGAGCTGGCCACACATGAGCTTGGTTTGGTTTTAAATTAAAGTGTCCTCTCTCTGTCTTTGTGGAAGAGTTTTACATAGATCTGTATGTGGGATTTTTTTGTAAACACCTCCAAAAATGGAACCTGCACGTTTGTTTTTTAACCATGAACAGAGCTACCTATATATGCTGGAGCTGTGAAGGAGAGCTGAAGCTGAGACATAAATCTTGTAGTTTTTGTTCTTAAGGTAGATTCGAATGGGATTTTTTGTGTATAGTTTTCAGATAAAATCCTTTCAAGAAATCCATCTGTTAAATCTAGATGCTACATTGTTCCAGGCCCATATAGCAGTGGTATTTCCCAAATTTTATTTTATTTGATATTTCATACAGTACTCCTAAGTATTTTTGAAATGAGAAATAAGGATCCATTAATTTGCAGTCCTCACTAGAACAGCTTCTTTGGACTGTTGCCTCTAAATAATCTGAGTAGCAGTTGACATATGAACCTAGTTGGCAAGGATGCCAGTGTAGCTATTTCTTGACTGTGGTGCTAAGTAAGACAATGAAGGCATTTCCTTACAGCCAACTTTTCATTGTTATTTGCCCTAAAGTCCCATTCAAGTAGCTTTCAAAAAACATGTAAATTAAATCAATGAAGTTTGAAGATACCTGATTATTTCATATGTAGATAGGATTTTATTGTATATAATTAATGTATTTATTTGCTTTGAGTATTCTGTATTAAATACAGAAGTTTTCTATTAGGAGGAAAAAAAAGAAAAAAAACCTCAAAAGCTAAGCCTCAAAACAACCTCACCTCAAGTCCCTAGATATTTTCCAAATTAAATTTCATCTCAAGATCACTAGCAGATAAAAATTTAACTCAAATCTATTGCAGCCAGAACAGAACAGTTCTAGAGACTGGACACAATTTTCTGAGTTATTCAAGAACATTTTCCAGATGTTTTTATAATGTGAAGATGTTTTGTGGCTGAAGATGACCCTCCATCCTTTCTCTTCTTTTTCTGCCTTGTTATACATTTCTTGAAGTGTTCAAGGCATTAGACACTGAATGCTGAACATTGTCTGGTGATAAACTGCAGAGCCTTTGTTTGTGACCCTGAATAAGGAGGAGTCTGAATTTGAAATAGCAAAGCCCAGTTCTTCAGTGTAGAGCAGCACTTGTACTGTTTGCATGCCTGCGTACATCTTTCTCAATGAAGCGCTCAGTGTTAGATCTTTGAGGAAGTGCATGGCCTCAGGAATAAAAAATCATCAGGGGAAAAAGCCAACTTGGGTTAATCTGATAGTGATTTTTGTGATCAAATTGACCCTTCTTGGCATATACCCTTGTGGTATATCATAAAAAGCTTAGATGTTCTTAAACTCATGCCTATTGCTTTATTGAGCAGGTGGGTTAATCAATCTTTATAATTTTGGATCCTAATTTGCCGAGTTGGCTTGCTTCCAAAGAAAGCTTGGTGAGGCGTCCTAGGTTATTAAAGTGATTATAACCTTCAATATACTATTTTTGTAGGGACCTGAGGTTGCAGTAGACCCCCATTCTCTACCTGTCTGCCCGCTGCGAGGGAGAAGTCCTTCATCCAAATAACTTAAGAAAACCAGCACTGTTTTTTGACCCTTCTTCTTCTCTGAAGTTTCCAGAACTTCCATTGTACTAACAGCTGGGGCACTTAAGCAAGTGTAAAAGCTGGAGTTTTTCTCTCCCCATACTTACTGGGTTAGAAGCAGGTCTGTCTCTTAGGCCTCATTTTTTCCCAGACTTTTTTTCTAGATATGTAACAATAAACTCCAAAAAAAAAGGAAGTATATTGATGAGGTTTTGCCCATGAAAATCCCGAGAGTGTAAGACCCTTTGAAACTGTGTTTTGCCAGACTTAGAAAAGTAAGATGAGTGTGTGAAAACTAAGAGCCCATGTGGGGCAGAATGCAAGGGGGGAAGAGTGTTGTCACACCACGAGCAATGAAAGGCAGGAAAGTGGCAATGTTGGTGTTGCCTGACTGACTGGGGATAATGGCTGTGGATACAAAACCTCATTGATGAGTGCAGAATTTATATGGGTTTGGCATATGCATGTTACTATTAAACTTGCACAAAGACATGTATTATATTAGGCCAGACAGGCTGTAGTTAAGATTTTGGGGAAAAAACTGTGAGGGAACATATAATCTTCATAGAAATACATATGCTGTCATCTCCATTGAGATTCATGTCAAGATGGTTGCAACAAGGGTCAAAAATTGCTTTACTCAGGCTGTAACAGTGAGGGTTCCAGTAATGTATTTGTTACACATGCTGTGCTTGAGGAGGAGACATTAAAAATAACTTTAGACAAACCACAAATAAAAGCTATTTCTAAAGGCCTTTTATTTTGTAACAGTCTAGTAATTTTTGAGAGACTATAGCGCATAATAAAACCAGTCTCTCCCCTTTGCACCGTCCTCTGTAAAAGCAAAAAAACCTCCTAAACTATGTGCTGTGGAGTCAATATGGAGATGAGTGTTTTCCTTTTTGCTTCAGCCTGAGATGCTCTTAGTCAGCATAGCATAGCAAGAGGTAGCTGCCAATGCTGGAGCTGTGGAAACAGTGAGAAAGCTTTGCATCACAGACTGGACGTGCCATGTGGGCGTGTTTTACGGGTTCCCTGGTACATTGCTCATTGAATCTCAAAAGCAGAATATGACATTGATAATATAGACTAAAAAAAAAAAAAGGTCCCTTTTCTAAAGATAGATTAAAATCAGTAGCTTTACACCATTGGGATTCTCTTCTATCTGACAAACCCTTTTGTACACAAGCAGCCTTTGATCAATGCAGGCCTTATATATAATGTACATACTTCTATTTCTGGCTGTACTATCTTCCAGGAATATTTCTTCAACAACTACTATGTACAATACTGATTTGGGGGTTAAAATTATGAACATTCCTGTTTAAAATTGTTGTACTGTGATTCATTTTATATAAGCTGCAGTATCTTTTGCTAACTGATACTCAAGTGTATCTTCAAGTTTCTCAAGAATATCTTGTTTGCTGCAGGGAAATTAAACTCTGTCTTTATATCAAGTACATGCAATCAAATATCTGACTGAGTTGACATTTTAGCCTGCTTGTACAGCATGTTCTCTGCTGTGACTGTAGGTGAGACATTCTCTGCTCGGGTAGGATATCTTTGTGTTAAGCTACATGCATGGGGTCAGGAGTAAAAGTAGCACTTGTCTTGCAAAATACGCTATTGAGCTGTATTGATTTCTCATTTAGCAGTATTGGGTGTTCACCCTGGAAATCCAGCTAGGTTTCTAGTTGCTTATGAAAAGTCTGATTGGTATTATGTTATCTAATGAGTGCATATAGACACTAAGGGCTTATGCATGTTTTATGGGCTTTGAACAAACCAGAAAAGACATCTATGTGAAATAATGAACGGTCCAGCAAGTAAATCATGGAGGTTTCTATACCATTCAATTATTTTTCAGTTTTTGGAAGGCAGAAATAAACAGTGGATTAGTAGTTTGATTCTTTGTCTGTGTTTTAAACCAGCTGTGTACTTTAAGATTCTGCAGTGTAAGATAAAACAGCCGAAGGATACGATTTTGAAATCTGATAAATCAGGTTAAACACATGTGGCTAGAACCTTCAGGTCCACTTGATTTGGTCTCAGATTCAGGTTTTGGAATTACGTAACCACCCAGGTTCCAGATGTCTGCTGAGGATTTTCTGCCTTTTCACTTTCCAAATATTTCTCAAAGGCAATGTTGGCACAGCTTCTTAGGGACAGTTACTGCTAGCTGCCCTGGCTGTGGGACTGGTTACATAGGCCAGCACCCTTGCTTGTCTCCGTTTCCCATGATGTAGATATCAATGGTAGGTGCATGGTGACTACCTCTTATGTGAGGTCACACAGGTAGTGATGAGTTCAAGCTGGACAAAGTGTTTTTTTGAAAACCAAACCAACAATTAGTGTTCTAAATTATAGGTCAAAGTGGTTTGTTTTGAGCACTCAAGTAAAGTGCTTTCAAAAATACAGTGACGGAACACTCATTTCTCGCTGAAATCCATGAAGAATTTTTTTCATTCCATCTCCTGCTTTTCTGTTCACATGGTTCCTTTGATCCTTGGTGCAAATAGTGTTCCTGACTTTGAAAGTTGATGTCCACTTGTGCATATGTGGGAAGAGGGGAGTGTTTCATTCACTGCCAAGGTATGCTTTTATGAGCGGGAGAGTTTCATTTTGTTTCTAAGGATGGATTGCGTATCACATCAAACAGGACATGCACATTTTCAAGTATTTATCCTAATTTTAATATAAGAATTTTGACTCAGTCATTTGTCTTAAGAGTTACACCAAAACAAGTAGAAAAACAGAGACATGAGCTATAATCATAACAGCATTGCCAAATATTTTCACATTCTTTCTTTGTGAAGCATGCCCAGGAAGATGTTGACAGGGAAAATCAGCAGTCTAGCCTGGCTATGCAGTATTAGTCATGTAATGGCTATAAAAGTTAATCCTTCAGTGGTATTCTTGTCCAGATTGGACATATAATCCATATTTTTTCTGTTCAGATTTGTGTTAATATCTGAGAATTTGTAATTTCTTGGTCATACTTTTCATTTTTGGAATGGGCTTGGACTTGAGCCTGTCTGTTACAATAAAAAAGATTTTCCATTTATTTAATGTGAGCTTTATTGCTGTTTATTATAGGAAAGCTGTGCTTAAGAATACTTCATATAAGTGCTGTATTATAAAACCTTCATCTTCCAGCAATCCAGAAAGAAGGTAAACTTCTGAAGTAGAGAAAGTGATTAAGGGGGAGCTGAGGAAGTTATTTGTAGGGACAGGGAAGAGAGGGAGACAACAGGCATTGAGTGAGAGGTGCTTTGAAGAGAGAGATTCTTGAGGTAAACTTGCATCTAAATAACACTGCTATTTCAGAAGGGTTATGTTTGGTTTTATGTAGATTTGAAATACTATACTTACAACTTCTGCCCGCTTTGTATTGATAGAACTTCACATAATTTCGTTGACAACTGCACATACCCTTTAATATAGAGAAAATGGGTTAGAGTGAAAAAGGTACGTTTGAATTTTAATTTTAATTTTAAACGACAGCTGCTGTTGATGAAATAGTATTTTTTTAATGTGGAAATAAGTACAATTAAGTCAAAGACAATATGCAACAAACTTCACATCTCTACAGCTTGTTTGATCATGCTGTACTGTCCAATAGGAAAACTCTTCCATTGTTTTCATGGTACTGTGAATCCCTTAGAAGAAATTTTGTACATTATAGCTACCCTAGGTATCATGGCAGCACAGGAAGCAGATTTTTATTCTAAAAACGATTTATTCTGTAAATAATCCTAGAAAATATTATTCTGTAATAATATTCAACTATTATAGAAATAATTGCACAATGAAGCTTAATATAAGCATGATGCCAATGTAGAAAAAACGTTGGTCTTGTAAAATGGGGCCTTTATAAGTTGCTGCAATGGAAATAAAATTACAAGAATAAACATTCAAGCCTATCACTTATAAAGCAAATAAACTGCTGAAAGAAAACCAGTATCTTGAAGAAAAGAAGGATTTATAGGATACTATGGAGAATTTTAGGCAGTCAGAATTGTTATCATGTAATCAGTAAGTCCAGCAGTCAAACTGTTCCCAAGCATTGGTTGTTTTGATTTCATTTCACACAATCAAACTGAATTTTGCTAGCCACTAATGGTGGGGCTTCAATAGCTGGACAGATGACTCTTTGTCCTGCCAAATGTGTTTTCATCTATGCTGTTGCCATCTGCTACTCTAAATCGGAGAAGCATTGTAAGTGTCTTTTGCCAGCTGTGGTTTAAATCTCTCGCTTACTCTGGTAATAAATGTGCTTTTATAGGCAACTGAAGGGGTGTCAGACTTGGTTTGTATAGGTGAGATAAGGTTTGCAGTGCTGCTACTGTTGAAATGGATCTGAAAAAGGTGACACCTGGACATCGTGTATACCACGTACTCATAGTGGAGTTATGCCTGCCTGTCAGTATCATAAAATATTAGCAAAAAATTAAGCTTTAATGGAGAAACTTTTTCAAATAATTGAATGGAGCTTATTGCACTTCAAAATTTAATTCTCAACTTTATTGTTTAATGCATGGAACGTTCTCAAGCTACCATGTGCATTTCAAAGTAAAAGAAGTAAATATCACTTTGTTCATAAGAACTTGTAAAAAATTAAATTCTGCATTTTTTATGTTATTAGATGGAGTAATTTTCAGATTGAAGAGCTCTTAGGTTTGATTGGCAGTGCATTCAATCTCTAGAACAAATTGCTTTCTTCCTGGGTTTTTCTTTCTTTCCTTAGTTTCTTTTGCCCTTTCATTTCACCTCTGGATTTCATGTTGACATAGAGTAGTAGTATTGCTTTTGCACTTTTTCACCACTGTGACTTGGGGTACTTGCTGAAAGCCTTAAAATGAGGAAGAAGTTCAAAGTTTAGGCAATTTAGGAATGTTATTTTAGCTGGTTTTATATTTATGAACTCATTATGGTACATATCTGACCTATAGTCTCTCAGTTCAGGTCCCTGAGAGGACTCCAGTGTGCTCTAGGTTGAACCAGCAGGCTGCCATGGGTTGTGGTCACAGTGGCAGAGCCTTTCCCTTTTCACCTTTTCTTAAGCATAGCCATCAGGTGACATGGTGACATCTCATCTCTAGGTGAAACAATTCAATCCCTCTCTGGCTGAATTTAGACATAGAGAGTAGCCCTCCAGTTGGGCCTCTTGTACTGAGGAAAATGGTCCACAGTTCTACTTACTTCTTTGTCAGCCAGAGACTGGTAAGTGATTAGAGTGACTGAAACTTTTTCAAAGGAAAGTATGTTTTTTTGGTGTGTTTTTTTTTTTTTTTTAAACTTGAGTGTATACAGACTGTTACTATATAACCCTTATTTCTGATTGCTATTAACATATTTTGACTTTCTTTGCCTTAATCTTTCTTTTAATCCTCAGCAATATGGGGGCAGGAGAAACCCAAAGGGACTCTTGGGAGAGCAGCCGTTACCCTTCCTTTTTCTTAGGATGTATTTTTAGTGTCTAAATTTTTTCAAGACAGTAGTGTCACTCAGAGAAAAACATGTGGCCTAGCTCTTGTCATCTTCCTCCTGCTCAGATTTCTGCTTCAAATAAATGCCTTATTTCTGATTTTTTTTAAATTATGATTTGTTACACATCATTCTAGACTAGCAATTTAATAAGGAAGTAAAACTGAAATGCATAGCATGCTGCCTACTTAAAATACTTAAATTAAAAATACAGATAATATTATCTTAAATACAGATAATGCCTCAGTCTTAAAATACAGATGATACCTCAGTCTTCTCTTTAGTGGGTAGGGCTTTTTCTCATTGCAGAAGTCTTTTAAAATAGTAGAGTTTGGCAAAAGAGAAGAAAATGTGACCGTACAGCCTAAACTCAGAATAGACAAATGTGTTATCTGTAGGAGAACCCAACACTGAGTATCAGACAATAAATGTGATCATTAATTAACACATTGGTTTATTTATGTATTTATTTGTCATTTCCTTGCTCCTTTTCTTAGAGGGGGGAAAAAGTCTGGTCCTATAAATTCGAAACAAATAATGTCCAGGCAGACAAAACCTATTCTATGACTGTTGTTTATAAATCTCACTTCATATAGTCAGTCCCTTCTTGGCATCTCTGAAATCATGGTTGTTTTTCAAACATGCTGATGATGAAGGTAATTATTCAACAAACCAATTTCTATTTCATCCCTGTTCCATTGATCATGTGTGTAAATTATAAAATTGCTTGCTTTGGTGTATGCTGTCTGAATCCCAGCCACCCCTATGTATGTTTGTTTGTGGTAGTCTTTTCTGGATTGCCTTCATTCTAGCTAGACTAAATTGTTTATTCCAGGTATAACTGGACATCACTTACTTAGCAGTTTGTTTGTAGTATGTACACTCTACTAGAATTTCTCACCAGGAGACATTTAGTTTCAGTTTACAAATAAATGTCTTACCCTTCAGGATAAAGATGGAATGTCTTATGCAAGGTACTGAAGGTCTTAAATCTTTAATTAAATGTGTGGGAATAAGCTTAGATAATTCAGTTCAGGCTTTCTGCAGATTTATTTCTTTTGTACTAATAGATTTATTTAGGTCTAAGAGGAGTCTGGCCCATAGAGGACTACTATCCAAGTTGCAATTCCTAGGTTGTTGGGGTTGTTTTGTTGTTTTTTTTTTTTTTTTTTTTCTCCTGTGATTCTGAGAATAGGAATTTCTTTAATTGAAGAAATACAATTATGGCAAAATTGAAGTGTGGCTTCAAATGCTGTTTGCTCAGCTAATATGTCTTCCCATGCAATAATTACAATAGACAACATAAATAAGCACACAAATACAAAAAGAGGGGGTTTTGTGGGTGTTTTTTTAATACAAGCAATTATTAGAAAAAACGTTGTTTTGCATTAGTCATTGCAGTGTTAATGACAGAGCATCTGATTATTACTGGAGTTTAGCAGACAGAGCACTACAGAGTAAAGCTCGAGTTCTACTGTTATAAGAGATAATAGTAGAGATCTGTCCCAGCATATCATACTAAACTTTTCTGAGATGATTTGTGGTATAAAAAGAAGTCGTTTATGATTTTGAAATGTACAAAAATTACTTTGCTTTGAATAGAGCTGTGAGAAACATATCCATTAAGTGACTCAGAAAGAATGAGATTTATGGTCTGGAAGGGAAAAATAATCTCTAGGAAAATTAGTTTTCTGTGGTATTTGAAAAGCTAATAGCATATTGTGATATGCAGTCAAGTTATGTGTATAGAAACCAGCATTTTTCCAGCAGGTGAAGCAGCACACATGAGGAGGTTATGGCTGTATGTGGGAAAAGCCTAACAGGGTTCAGTCATTTGTGTCAGTTACAACAGGTATTACTTTCTCTAGCAAAAACAAAAAAAGTGGTAAGTTTGAGAGTTTAGGAATTTGGAAATGGAGTATGGCTAACTTTCAGCTTCTCAATTAAATTCTATCTCAGTAGTGGCTTTTAAACTCCAGGTATTTGCTGTTCACAAAACCTTGCTTAGATGTAAGAACAAAAGAATTACAGATAGTTGTAGCAGTGTATGGCTTTGGAATAGTATGGCAGGGCAAAACTGTCTTCAGTCAAAACCTGTTAGCACACCCATAAGTGTTCTGTGTTTTATAATTTTTTTTCTTTTTAGTTTTCAGCAGCAATGGCATTTGAACAGTTTATGTTCTGTCTGGTAAAGGAATTATTATGTCTGAAGTCAAAACACTGGAAAAATGGTGTTGTTCAAAATCTATTGCTTAGACAGTTGATGGGACCTAGCATAACCAAGAGCTGTAGTAATGGAGTTGGAAAGTATTTTGGAGACTGCCCAATTCTTTAACCATGTCTTTCACTGCATTGAAGGTAAATGTAGTTTTGAATTTTAGCCAGCTCGTTTCTCCTCATGTGAGAGACTTATTCTGCTGTCTTTGCAAGGTGCGTGTTCATTCTTTTCACTATTCATAAGACACATGGAAGGGCTTAATGTGATTTTAAAAGAAATAGGATTAGCTAAACTGTGAAAACTTAAAGGATTTGAACAGCACTGGAAAAGGGCACTATCAGCAATGGAAAATACTCTTTAGTTTAACTGTCTGTAGCCATGAGTATACTCAAAGAGCTCAGAGTAAGTACAAAGCATCCTGTCTTTGCACAATACTATTTTGCCTTTTAGCCCCTTTTCACTCCTAATCAGTTAGAAAAGGCATTCCAGTTTGTGACCTGGAGTTACTTCTTTGTCATGTTATGCTGAGATTCGGGAGAGATTTCTTAGCACCTTACCGACAGAATTCTTGTGTGAATTTTGTCTGTCATGGCTTTTATTGATGTAAAAAGTGAAGGAGGGGAGAGATCCTCATTTTGCTGACACTCCTTGGGGAATATGCTGAATATTAATAGTAATATTTTAAAGAATTCTCACATGCAACAGAAAAAGGGGTCCTGTATGCATCTTCTGAGACACTGACTCCTTCTGTGGTCCTGAAAGTCATCCTGCTTTGCTTGTGATGTAGCATTGACTTTTTGTCTCTAATGAACACATAAAAGTTGTACAGCAGTGACAGGGTGAATACTAAATGCTATAAATACTGGATAAGAAATTGTTTTATGGACTGCACCTGCCACATTAGTATATCCCCCGTGCTTCACAATCTTTCTAGTGATGGGGAAGCTTCAGACTGAATGCTCAGATTCAGTTGTTTTGCAGATGTCCTTAACTCCATCCTTTGATTCCTTTATAATATCATAGAATTATATAAACATGGTTTGGACTGGAAGGGACTTTAAAAACCTTCTAGTTCAAATTACCTACACCACTGACAGGGAGCCTTCCACTGTACTTTGGTTTGCTCAAAGCCCAATCCAGTCTGGCCTTGAACACTTCCAAGGATGGGATGTCTCCAGGCAATTTTCTGGAGAACCTGTTCCAGTGCCTCACCATCCTCACTGTGAAGAATTTCTTCTCAATGTTTAATCTAAACCTACCCTCTCTCAGTATAAATCCACTCCCCTTGACCTAATTCTACAAGCCCCTGTAAAAAGTCCCTCTCTGGCTTTCTTGTAGACCTTCTTTAGAAACTGAAAGGCTGCTATAAGGCCTCCCTGGAGCCTTTCTCTTCTCCTGGCTGAACAATTTCAGTGTGCCTTCATAGGCAAGGTGCTCCAGCCCTCTGATCATCTTTGAGGCCCTCCTCTGGATTTGCTCCAACAGGTTCATGGAGACAGCCAGCCAGTCCCTGGAACAAGTCACTTCCAAGCAGTTTATCCTCACAGACGCTGGAGTAAGTTTAGCAGTAAATTTTGATTTTTATAGCATGGGAATATATGTGCCACAGATACTGGAAGCAGAGAGGATTCTTTTAGCTTCAAGATTAAAAGGCTCAGAAACAGATGACAAACATGGTCATAAACTCCATTGGTTAAGGCAGTATATCGAGGGAGCATGGAGTTCTTGTGTGGAGGACCAGATCCTAAGAATTAACCTTGTCTTCTTTGCTCGTTGGAGAGTGACAAATATCAACCTCAGCATCCTTTGAACAGTAATGTCATTTGCGCTTACAAATTATTGGTCTGCAGGGAAAACTACTGAGGACCATTGCCTTTATTTCAGCTAACCTTGTGTTTTCATCATCATGAAGTGCTTGGATACTCAGAGCACACCCTGCATGTAGTTTATTTTTCCAAAGATTCTAGTTCACTATTTTTAGAGCATTCATTTCTGTCTTACCTGTATTTATATACATATATACACTATTGTAAAAGAAGTTCTGCAGTGAGAGCGTTTGTCATGATGCAGTTTTAAACCCAGTCAGTGAGACACTAGCCTTATAGGTTTCATTTTGTGAGCTCCTTATGCCATTCCTTTTGCTAAAAAGCTTAGCCATACAATATGAAGAATTGTTCAGAATTGCCTATTAATGCCTGCCTTGTCGGAGAAAGGGGGGAAGAGCTTTTCTCTATTGCACGTACAGAGGAAAAGTCCTGAGAAGGAACAAGCATCAGGGAATTCAGACAGTTCTGTAGTCTTGAGGATTAGTTTTAGTTTCTGAGAAAAGCAAGATATTATCCCCTGAGGATGAGAGACACAAGCAACTCTGGAAAAGCAGACTAGGCTAAATTTCTTAACTAAAGGGTAGTAGGGGGAGTCGTAAATTTCTCCTTCCTTTTTGTCTGTCCTATTGCTGTGACCTCACAGTATGTGTAGTAGTCAGAGTAAAATATTTAGAGCTAGTGGAGCAAAATGAGCTTGGTGTACTGATTTGATGAGAAGTTCCAAATATACCAGATTAGAAAAGCCACATAAGTTAGGGAGTTTCTAATAAATAAATAAACAAAAAGATAAAACCTGATCTGATAAAAGCTTGAGCATTAATACATAAGGAAAAAATTAAAAGGATGTTTATAAGCAAGGATCTTTCATAAAATATTCTTAAACAAAATTCAACACCAAATTCCTAGTGATATTAGTGGCAATTGCTTTAGCCACAATGCGATGCGGATCTGGCCTATTACCAGTTTTTGTAATAAAATTTAAGACAAAAAAAATTGCCTTAGATGCTGTGCAATGATAAAAGTCATGTTCACTTCCCCTTATTTGCTTTTACGTTCATAAAACTCTTGCAGAAATATCACATACTACAATATAGTCCTCAAGATGTACAGAAATATTCTGTACACACAGTAAGGAAAGCGTGTCGATATGTTGTTGAGGTGCAAAGAATGCTAATGATGTTGATCTCTCTTTTTCCATTTGTGAGTGCTAGAAGGCAAGTCAACTGAAAAGAACAAAAGTTTATCTGGGTTGAAAATAGGCAAATCAAAATGTTGGAAATTTAATTAATTCCTTCCCAATTTGTCTGAAAAATGCTTAAACATGGTTACCTCTGACTCCAATAATTTGAGAGATCGTTCAACTGCTGATCAATTGAATTTAAGCAATTGTATTTTAAACAACAACGTTTTTAAGTACATGCAATTGGTAGAATTAGAAAATATAAACTGTAATGGGAAGAAACAGGAACAAGGATGCAGTTTTTAAATGCAGTGATTCAGAAATTTGTAGGACAGCCTCTTTTGAATGCTGACATTAATTTCAGATGTTCCTTAATAAAGTTCCAAACACAGAATTTTGCTGCTAATGCAAAGGTAGCAGCTGAGTGTGTGGAGCTCAATGTAGTAAAAGATGTACAACTGCAATGATTTAAAAGGAGTATTGAAATAATTATGCTCTGAGGGCACAATACTCTTGCATTGCAAGAAATGCTAACAAAGATTAGAGGAAGAAGAAAGTACCTTATATATGTCATAGATCATTCTGTGTTTTTTCACGGCCAAAGTTCTGGTCTCAGGAGGGAGACCACCTGCAAACCACCTGCAACTACTGTTGGGTTTATAACTTTTGTTTGTATTGGGCATTCAAGAATTAGGTTTTATGCAAGACCTTCTTTCCTCTTCATCCTTAATTCTGTGCAAAATATAATGAATTGTAGCTGAAGGGTCATCATCTTGGGATGTACACTCTGAGAAAATGAGTATACATATAAACCTCAGCTAAAAGGAAGAAAAGATAAAAGCAAAAAATTCTGCACCGTCAGAATGGCTGGACATTGGCACAAATTGCCCAGACAAGTTGTGGATGTCCCATCCCTCGAAATGTTCAAGGTCAGATTGGATTATACTTTTAAAATCAAAAGGAAGAACTATCATGTTACTACACAGATAAATTTATTATATTATGTAAAGTTTGGAATTCATTGTATGTGTTCGGTTTTGATTGTTTGTTCTGAGTTTGCTTTTTTGAAATTTGTTTTATTTTGGTGACCCTAAACTTTGACCTTAATTATATCAATGAAAATTTAGATAAGTGCTACAGGAGTTAGTATTGTTCTGAAACTCTACACCTGACACTGAGGTCAGGAGATGTGGTTAAATTATTCTTGTCATGTTGCTTGCATTATGTGTATACAATATGCTGTCTGAAAGAGAAAAAGAAAAAAAGAAGCAAACATATGAACCCCTCTTCCTCAAACCAAAACAAAACTCCCCAAAAAGGTCAACCAAAAACCCAAATATCAGCTTTCTGTAAAGAACTCAAACCCTTCCAAACCTGTATATACCCCAAAAATCCTACTGAAAATCTAAATAGTCTGGTGTTTGGATGAAAGAGAACAAACTGCAACCCAATAAGTGATAGGATGTAGAGGTGCAGTATGTTTTAATCCAAGATACATCATGGTCACATTCACATTCTAGTGTCTGTAGTCAGGTTGAGGAACACTACTATTCACTTCCATTGTTAGGACAGTATAGACATGTTCTCACCCTGGAATTATTGCCTGCATGAGACAGGTCTGAGGAACTACTCCTGTTGAACTGTCATTGAGAGAGATTTTAGCAGTAATATGTAATTTTAGAAATCAGGAAAAGGTAAAATTAATATTTAAAAATCTCAAGAGTGGACGCAATCCAATCATAAGTTTTAAGAGATCTCACAGTCATGAAATTAGTGACTGAAGAGATCAAATGTGTTACTTAAAGTGGCCAGAGAATATGGAATTGAAGATTTGTGCAAATTTTTAAGGACTTGTAGCAAAAAATTCCCCAGAAGATCTGACTTCTGCTCTGGTCATATCAGTAGAAAAGAAATTTTTATATATATATAAACATGGCTTAAAGGTGCTTATAAAAGGAATTTGTTTTATCCTTGAAGAAAAATTATACCTCACTAATCAACAAGATTTTTTTTTTTCCCTTAGAGTTTTAGAATTGTCAATGAGCATGAATGTGTGGGCTCTGCTTACTGTAGTATGCTGAGATTCTTCAAAGGTCTTCTGAAAAGAGCCCTCATAAACAACTCTTGAAGAAATTAAGCTTGATGAAATAAGTGGAAAGGTCTTCCTGTGGATGAATATTTACTTGACAGAAAATGAAGTTGAGGTAAAAATAGTCAGCTTTCACAATGGAGAGAGGAAACTGAGAATATTCCTTCTAGCATTTTGAGTCTGAGGGTTTGCCATTTAACATATTTATGAATGAGCTGGAAATGGGATGAAGTGAAAGTGTACTTAACTGAAAAACATGCAGTAGAACAGGAATAGATGAAGAGGCATATGGAATAGTTTTTACACGAGCAGAGACTAAAGCTGCTCCTGCTAGAAGAGAGTCAGCCTTGGAGAATATGGCAAAGACCTGTAAAATTAGAAGATAAAAGTTTGCCAGGGAAAGATCACTCACTATTTTCCATGGCACACAAATTAGAGAATTGTCGTTTTGAACACTTAAGGCAAACAAAAGGAAGTGGGTTTTGTTTGGGTTTTTTTTACACTATGACTTGGTTGCATTTTTAGGTTTCATCAATTGTCAGAGGATTTTTTAATGTTCAAAAAAGCTATAGAATGGTTAAAAAAAAAGTTGAGAGAATTTTAGGAAGGACTGTCCATATTAAACATGATCTGGAGAAAAAAAAAAACTACTCAGAGAAGTCCCATGGCTAACTCCTATTTATAGTATTAATTATAATATTATAACAAATATTCCAGGGAGCTGCTCTTATACCCTGCTTCTGTTCTTTTTGTACTCTGCTTGTCCATGTCTTTCTCCCTCCAAGAAAAGTTCAGAGTCTCAGCACTGCTGCAGTGTATGAAAGTTGTCAAGTTACCTCAGTTCTCCACTGTTTGGAACTACTACACAGTGTAAACAGACTTTTAGAAAACTGTTTAAACCTCTGTAAGAAGTTGTTACTGTCATTACTGCTGTATAATATAGTTGATACTTTCTGTTGTGCAGTACTTAGAAAGTCCCTGCTTGTTACATGGATGCCAGATTGCAGAAAAATAATGTATTTTTAAAGAACTAACAAAATCACAGATAGCAGTAGTATTACTTACTACACATTGGTGTTAATACAGTTGACTTTTCCAGACCCTGAAGAATGTAACATTTTTCAGAAGGATTAAAATGGCAGTGGGAAGTAACACAGGTTAAACTAGTCCTGGCTAAGCTGAGTCCTTTAATTTTTTTCCTATGCCTTTCAGATACAGGCTTAAAGGCCTGAACAAATATACTAGACTATGAGTAATATGCCTATGGACATGTGTGTTTTAGGGTTGAGTCCAGCCTTAAGGGGGGAAAAAAGCAGGAGCTGTTGCATTGAACAAAATGTGCATTTAGGGTAGAGCAACTAAGAAAACTAATTTCCTTTCCTTTTGCCTTAGAGTAATCTCAATGCAAGGAAACAATGTGAAGAATTACTCTTCTTTACTACCAGTGGTCTATAAGAATACATTCCACAGTGCCAGTCTTCACAAGTGCAAGGTGTTCTCTCCTGCTCTGTGCTTTGCACATTGACCCATAAAGGAGATGGTGCTGGAATTGCGTCTCAGAGGCGTTTGTTAAAAATAAACAAACTTACAAAACCCCCCAAACCATTAGGTTGTATTGAAATTTAATCTATATTTGATATGTCTCGGGGGCTGTAAGAGAAATGCTGTGGCAACCCAAGATCTTCTTTTTGCACTTGTAGGGGTGTTATGAGCTTTTGTCAAGTCTGAACAGTTGCAAGAAGAGGACCTTGACAAAATTTGATTTTTGTGGTACGATCTTGCTTCTAGAAATCTCAAAAAATGTTTAGGTGTCCAAGGCTTGAGATGATTCAATGCTAATCTGGATAGATAAATAGTAATCTGGAATTTAGTTTAGTTGGATTCAGATTATGTTCTGAGGCATCGTATTCATGAGGTTCAACAACTGAAACTTGATTGTTATATTTTATTTTCCTTGCTCAGGCAAAAGGTGAGGCCAGTCTTTCCTACTGGAAAACTGCCATTTAGTTGGCCACAAAAACATTTAATCTTAAAAAAACCTCTTCCTCCAAATCAAAATCCTAAGAGAATGTGCTGCACACAAGAAGCACTAGCCATAAAATACTTCTCCCTGTGCATCTTTACAAAAGTGTAATGCTGCCTAGGCTAGTCATGATATTTTTGCAGTCATGCCTGTAGTTTCTGGACATGAGCTTAGCTGCTACATTTAAAGAAAATATGCAACTATGGCTTTCTTACAATAGATGCTGGATGCTTTAATACTTCCTTAGAAAGCTACTGGAATTTATGGCATGAGCTGGGCTTGTGGTAGTTTAGATGCCAAGCTGTGGCAGTCAGGTCAGAGGCATCTTAAAAACATACCTACTAGGCTGTCCAACAGCTCTTATGCTTCCAGATTAGTCCACAGTTTGGAATAAATCACATTTGCAAAACTTCCCTAATGTAGAAGAGTAAGACAGGATAGATGAATACTATGGAAAACCTTCATTTCCTTGGTATGAAGGATACAAATAAAAGGGAAATATTTGGTGTAGTTTGCTTGGTTTTTCTCCTCTCAAATACTTCAGGTTTTATTTCTGAAATAGAAATATAAGATCAATTTTGTGGGGCATTAGAATTAAGGATTATAAAATTGGGGATTATTGTATGTGGCTGGTTGAGAAAATATTTGAAATTAAATCCTATGTTTTACTTTCCTATTGTCCCTCATTTTTCTAGGCAAATGAAAGTAAAAGCAGTAAAACCTTTGTTAAGTCAAGGCTGAACAGAGAAAGGGAATAGGTTGCAGTGCACAGAAGTAAAAGCTTCTTATTAAATCACTTGATTTTGAGAGTGGAATCACTGTTTAAATAAGGAATACTGTGTTCCTAGTTTAACAGGGTTCATCAGTTTGAAATTATTACTGTAGTCTGAAACATCTCCAGTGAATTGAAACTTAAACCTGTCTCTCTTTTTTTTAATGTATTACTAAGTTGGCATTATATTTGTGTTAAAACATCTGTCATCTTGTGTATGAATGCTTTTCCCTAATGGTCAGCTTGTCACAGTTAATTAGTCTTTAGATGTATGAACAGTCATAAAGCAATGTGACTTTGAAAATTGTTTCTAAACACACATAACTTTGAACCCTAAACAGACAATGTACTCACTCTTTGTGCTCTGCAGCAGACTGTAAACTACCTTCAAATCACAGGGGCTAAGGGAACATGCAGTTTTCTGTGTGAAACCCTTGTCACATGTGCCTTTAAGTTTACTGCATGCAGTTCAGTTTTGTGTTCAGTTTTAATTTCTTCACAAGTTTTTAATAATGGTGTAGAATTGCACAACAGATTTTCTGTATTTATGAATTTGTTCTTGAGTTTTACATGTCCTATTTGCCATCAGAAAGCCCTGACTGTGCACTGAAAACAAGAATTGCATTACACGAACATGAGGCTGTCCCCTCAATCACTGCCCATCTCTAACAATTTGGAATTGCCATGAATTTACTGTAGGATTTATTTTGATCAATTGGAAAGGTACAATGACTTTGAAAATTTGAACATGTATTCAGACTTAAGAGAAACCTGGCATTAAGTTTTTCATTCTGGTTTCTCTCGTGTTTCTAACGTCCTGGTGTTCCACACAATGATTGGCACAATGCTGAAAATATACATGGGATTTAACTTGGAAGAATGCAAATGAGCACTAAGATGTGCTGGACCATTAATCCTTGTTTGCTTTAAGCTGAAGAAAAGCTGAAGGAATTTCAGAAACCTGCAGCATGTATGTCATTTTCCTATTGGATTGGGATCCATGCTATAAAAGAAACTGAGGAAAAGAAAATGAAACCCACAGAGTAAGTCCATTCATAAAAAATTATAGTGTATGCTATATCAGGCATCATGGTTGCCTGATGTTTATGCAAGAGGCTTTTCCTCCCAAAGGTAATTCATGCTGTCCTCCACTCTAGTCATCTTCTTTTGGATAAGGTGATTTCCATTTCACAAGTATTAATGCTTTAGCATATAGGAACCAGTTTTTATTAAAACCCTCATTATGGTGTTCTGAAGAAGATGTAATTTTAGGAAGATCAGAAGCTAGTGGTTAATGTATGTCTCTAATGAATTCTATTTGGTTTCCAAAAACATAGCAGCTTTTATGTCTTAAATTATAAGAAGATTCTTTTTTTTTCATTATAATAGTCTTAGTAGACCTTAAAAATATTAATAGGGGTGGAAGAATTATGCAAGGAGAGACAGCACAAATAGCTGATGTGGGAAGCTGCCAAAATAGGCTTTGGGTACATAGGTAGCATTTCCTCTTTTAAGAGTGTTCTGAATTCCAGTAAACAGTTTTTGATCTTCCCTTATGTTTGGAAAGAATGAGAAGCTAGTGCCTTTCATGCCCTCTTCCCTCACTTTACAACCTAGTAGTTAGCTGTCTTCTGAGTTTGGGATTCTGTATGAGCCTGACAAAAAGTAGAGGTAACAGATACCATTCATTACATGCTGGTAAATGCTTAGAAAAAGCAAGATAGTCTTTAGCATCTTGCCCTGGAGGTGAAAGGGAGACTATGCTTCCAAAGGTAGTCACAAACTATGGAAGTTACTAGGAGAGTAAGTGAAGTATGTGTATGCCATGGGGAGATGGACGTCTGAAGTGGCATGGAATTCAAAGTGCCTCCATGCTGATGGACCTTTGTCTGGCAGGTTTTGCAATTAGAGGACTTGGGAAAGTTGTGGCTGTCTTGGTTTGGAAAGACAGGTATCTGCCAGGGAAAGCTGGATCTTGCCTTGGAATGGAGGATGTAAAGCCCCTTCCTCCAAATTATTATCATTTTGCAATTAGGAGCTTTCAGGCAAAGATATGGGAATAGGAATAACAGTTCTTTACTAGGAATATTAAAATACAAATGTAGTAGTACAAAAAACCAAGCAAACAAGCAAAAATCCTAGAAACCCTGACAGAGTCAGAAATACAACCTGACACCCTGTTGGTCAGGGTGTTGGAAGCAGTCCAAATAAATCCTCCTGGAATAACAGATGTGGTTCTGTTGGTGTAGAGATAATCCTGTAAAAAGGGTCGAGTGGTGGTGAAATGCATCTCATCTTCCTCTCGGATCCAGTGGAAAACAGGATGTCCTGCTGTGCTGAATTTTAGTTTTTATCTAGGTAGGAATGCTTGGCTCCTCCCACTGGATGGAGCATCTCACAATGGGATGATGTAATGTTATCAGTCATGTGGTGAGACTTAATGGCCTATTAACAGAAGATATCTCCCAGAGGGAAGATGGGTCCGGAAG
The DNA here is from genome assembly GCA_013401135.1 of Cettia cetti. NCBI lineage: Eukaryota > Metazoa > Chordata > Aves > Passeriformes > Sylviidae > Cettia > Cettia cetti. The sequence goes on along the minus strand of VZUI01030350.1, from coordinate 15,679 downwards.
AGATAAGGAACATTGCTCCACCTGGTTTAAACAGCTGCCCCCCTCCCCCACCCCACCCCTGCTTTAAAAGGGAAGAAAAAAAAAACACCTCTTCAACTGGTTTCAACAGATTGGGAATAGAATGCATGCTTTTGGTTATATATTGCAACCCAAGACAGTGGCATAGACAGCTGGCCTTTGGAAGAACCTCTTGTGAGAGACCCAACCTTAAAAAAATCTAGAGAAAATTTGATTAGGACAGATCTTTAAAAGAAAAAGAGATAATCACTGACAATGTCATTAAATCTATCAGGGATGTTTTCCTAAGGCCATAATGCTGTGTGGAGCTGCAGTTTCTCAGCACCTGTCCAGCATTCGACAGTATTTTAATGTTATATAGTTATTCTTTTCTTTGAATCAAGCTTACAGACTGCAGCCTGGCTGCTGTGTGAGATCCATGATAAAATTACACAACATGCCTGAATAGTTTTAGCAAACTCTGAGCTCTCTAACAGCTCTGTATACATACACCTTAACAAGCAATACACTAAATGTCTTGTACATGAAAATAGTTTGCTAAACAATGTGGTAACAGAATAAACAAACATGAGCAAAATGGAGTCCTGCTCTGATAAATGTATTGTGCATTACATTCTGAAAGCAAGACTCTCAGGACCAGATTCTCCTCATCTGATTTAGACCAGTTCAGCATCATTAACTGACATGAACTTACACAAAATGAATATGAATAAAATATGAATCCAAAGTTATTGATTTCTTCCCTCCTTAGGGATGATTTTCAAACCATGTTTCTTTTATGCCACATAGTGTTTTGAGATTATGGTGCAGAATTCAGGCTTTGCCTTGAGAAAAGCAAAGAATCTGCAACTTGCCCAGACCAGATATTGTCCACAGTCAGGGAAGCTCTGCTGCAACAACATGATGAATCAAGGAAAAGTAGTTGGGTAGTAAATAGTTAGGAGAGCCTCAGGTGTTTACTGAATGCTAATTTTGCGTGGGTACATAAATGCAGATTTTCCTGTAGGCAGTGAAGGTCCTTCTCTGAAATCAGGGTTGACAATAAGCATTCTAAGTTCTTCTGACTCTGCAGAGGTAAAATATTAGTAATATTCATATAATCACTGTTCCATGTAGCTATAGGTTATGCTGCAGCTTTTCTAAAATCACAAAAATATTATTTGTACACTGTGGTCTATTATGAGCTGTCAACTATGGAGTACCTGGCAAAGCTCTTAATGCACAAAATCTTGACAGGGAATAGAACAAGTGACTGTGCGAGTCATCCAGCACCATTCAGATTAACGCTTAGATTTAAGGGATGCTCGTGCATGGAGAAAATGTATTCTAAAAATATTCAGATTGGGAGGCACCTCTGAAGGTCAAATGGACAAACCTGGTCAGTCCAGCACCAATGCAAAGGCCAGATCAGGTTGCTAAGGGCTTTGTTCAGTAGTGTTGAGTATCTCCAAGAAGGGAGGCTCTTTGTGTCCCTGTGCAAACATGATCTAGGTCTTAACTACTCTCTGTGAGTGTCCCTTCTTCAGCTGGGGATAGTTGTCAGCTTCAACTTCAGCCTAAATATTGTAGGACATCTTGCTGCCTGTCTTTGTGCTGACATTAACTGATTTGTGACTTCAGAGGTTTTTAGGTCTTCTCTTACAACAATGTGTTGTGAGATTCAGTAAGGAATTGTGACTCAGATTGAGGAGGGTTTTTTTGGTGGTTTTAGTTGACATGCATAGGTTGAGGAAACACCCAATTTTTTGGCAGAAATTTCAAAGTAGATAAATCAGAGATGTCTTCAGGACAAATATTCTTGTCCTGAAACTTCTTGAACTTTAGAAAACTAAGGAACAAGACTTAGAAACTTTGCACAAATATACCTCTGCAAGAAATAAGGGGGCAGTGAAGTAAACCTTGTATGGTATATGCTATTTTAGCTTGTGGGTGGTTAAACACTTTCATGGTGCAAATACATTGTGCAGTATATAGTGTACAGCAATATATTCTAAGGCTTTAAAAGAAGGTAACAGAGCTAAGAGGAAAAAATAACTGCAGTTCTCATGTTTTTGTCTTTGCATCTGATTTAGGGGAAAGAGACCTATGAGTTAATCAGCTGCTGGTCTGAACAGCAGGAAAGGATAAATCCATACAAAAGTAACAATCTCTGTTGCTGAAATGATGTTTACTTCTTATAACGCAGGCTATTGATATGACTCAATATCTTGACTATTTCTCACAAAGAAAAGTGGAGAAGTGCTTGTGTTGCACCATTTTTATTTTTTTCTCAGGGATTTTGAGGCTGTCGGCTTGGTCTTGCTGTGTAATTTGGAGGATTTTCTTGCTTTCATTAAGTGACTGCAGTCTCCTGAGTGCACTCTGCAGTTTATTCTTGCTTTTGATTATGGAAATTCCTTTGAGATATTTAAATGATAACATGCTCTGCTCCATTTTGGAGTTATGTATACTACAACTGGCACCACACTTTCTTGTAGTAGTGAAGAGTTGCCTTTTGTACGAGTAAATCTTCCTTATATTGGCTGCAGTTCAGCGCAAATCCATATTCTGACAGAATTTTCCATGATTGCTATTGAAAAACATGATTATCTCCTATGAAGAAGTAAAAGAGCTTCACCAGTTGTCTTTAGCATAAAGAGAGGCCTTGCACCTCTTCCTTCTGAAAGATAAAGAAATGTGCACCCTCAAAGTGATCTCCCAAGGTCTCTGTGAATCTGAGGACATTATATGAAAAAGGATGATGTGAAAGAACTACATTGGCTATTCTGTCCTTCTCTCTAGCTGTCCAGACAGTATATCTGGACACAGACCGCATACACTGTGATAAGTTCAAATAATCCAGTACTTCAGAAATTTCACTAGAGGAAATTCCCCAACATGCAGCATTTGAATATACCACAAGTTGCTGATTTTGCTTCTAGATTCCTGTTATGAATTCTCTGGCATTTTTGAATAATTTATAGATTTGGTGTTTTTTTTAGAATCACATATATAGAATGTGGTGTTGAACTCTAGCTTTATTAAAACTAACAAACAAAACCAAACAAATTTCCCTCTCCCCCTCCTTCTCCCTGCCCCCCCCCCACAAAAAAAAAAAAAAAAAAGGAAACAAACCAACGCCCAAATCCCACTCCTAAAAATCAAAAACAACAGCTTAGGTTTTTAACATAACGTAGGTCCCCTCAGAACTGGGTTAAAAAATTTTTGACAGCCTGGACTAGGATTCAAGGTTAGTGTAAAATCTGAAATTGTGCAAGTTTTGACAAGATTTGATATTTTGCAAAGAATATTCTAAGCCCTTCTGAAGATGCACACATGTCATATATTTGACAAAAAGGGCTGTATAAGCTGTATTTTTCAAGTCTCCACTGTGTCTTGAGAAATTAATGAGAATTTTCACCTTTGTTGTTGTCATATTTGTTTGCTAGAAGCAAATTGCTTTTCCTTATTAGCTGAACATTACTGATACTCTTACTAAAACAAGACAAACAAAAAACCTGCTAGGTGAAAATACAGGATAGTAACTGTGAGGAACAGTAGTAGGCTGTCTTCATTCTAATTGTAGGTGGAGGGAGTTTTCCCTGTTATTTTGCCTGAAAGAGCTCCCTTCCTCTGCAGTCTTCTCCTGGTATCTGTGGGGGAATAAGAGTTCTGTTACTACAGTGGAAGTCATAGCACATGTTCTGTGTAGTGGATGCCACATGTGACCAAAAACTAAGCAGCCTCTTCAATTCACCCCATGTTGAAATTCTGCTTTCCACGCAGGAGGAATTATGAACAGCTTCTGTTCTGAGACTCAAACCTCATAGGAAATTTGAGTGGTATCCTGTCAGTTCATTCAGAGTGTTGTAGGTACACACCCTGACCCAGCAAACCATCTGTGGGATCTGCTGGTTGTTGGGCAGGCTTGTACTGTTTGGCTGTTGTGGCTGTAACCTTAGCTCGTGGCTAACAGCGCTGGTTTCAGAGCTTCAACTTGGAGGCTTGTTTAAGCCTCATGGAGTAGTCTTAGTGTGACTTATCTACCAATAAAACTTCTAATCTTGTAATTAGTCCTGATGTCTATATTATCAATAAAACTTCTAATCTTGTAATTAGTCCTGATGTCTATATCATCATTAAATCTCTCAAGAAAACTTTACTTGGGGTTTGATGGAGAGGTCATTTTTGAGATAAGATGGAAAATTCTTGTTTTAATAAACCCTGGATAAAGAAATTCTTCCTCACGACTTAAAACTCATGTGATAATCACCTACACTTTGAATAGAAGAAAAGTCTTCAGTATAACCAGAGTCTGCTATAACATCCAAAATCATTATAGCAATGGAAGAGAGTATATGGAAAACATATTTTGTTTTCCAGTTTGGTTCTTCTGTATATGCTAGTTTGACTACGTTGGGTAATTTTTTATTAGTCCATTCATGTTTTACTGTCAGGATCTTTCCAACTGATAGCATTACAAGAAGGAAATTATTTTGAGGAAGAATCAAGGTTGGTAGTACCCCCTGAATTTGAAAGGGAAAATATTCTGACTACAGAATTCATTCAAATTAGTTGAAGGGCTCTGGGAGCCATCATAATACTTCCAAGGCATGTTTTGTCTACGTAGAAAATTTGTTTGTTATCCTTCCTAACTCCGAATGCTTTAGAAATTCCCTGTAATAAGCCCTAAGGGAAGTTTGCCTTGGTGTGTGTTTCTCCCCTGTAACACTTCTCTGATGCAAATTATTGATGCATGATTGCAATCTCCAATTGTGACAGCATTTCTATGTTTTAGCTTTAATGAACCTACGTGATAGTTATTTGGCAACATTAAGGCTCATTTGAAACACTGTATTGATGATTAAGTGGCAAATACCAGTATATCATTGGGAAATCTGTCAGCAATAGTTACTTATTTCCATGCCTTCAGCACATTCATCAAAGGGATAACAAACAGATACTTTTTTGAATTTTAATGAAAAAATTGTAGTGCAGAAGTGAGGCTTTAAAATTCAAAGGTCTATAAATAATGAATTTTTTTCAGCAATGGTTACTGTTTCCTTATCTCTAGGAAAAATAACAGCTATATGTTGTACTTTGTTGCTAACAGCATACTTTAATATTTATGAACTGCCAGTTTTCTATAGACAGAGAAATTTGGTAGTTGTCACTGTAATGGTTTGTTATTTATATGCGACTAAATTTTACAGAAGCAGAATACCATTAGTTTATTAAATTTGCACTAACCAGAAACATCCTCTTTTACTGTTATATTCAACATAGAGCAACTTGAAAGCTACAGAAGTGCTGTCTTATGGCCTGTCACCAGAAAGCAGCCCACAAGCCTTGGCTCAAGAGAGGTCACTGGTACTCTGTGTGTGTGCAGGACCTCAGCCTGCAGGCAGGAAGCAAATTAAAGAAACAAGGGTTTCTGTTCGGTGTAATGTCATATATTAGGATGAATGGAGTCATTGTGGCAATAACTAGATTATCTGATTAGCAGATGGATTTTACTGTAGTTGTATAGCTCCACTTTCTAAGAGGAGTTAATATCTTTTGAGTTTTATGGATACTGCTGGTGTTTTGAGAGGCTTCTGAACATGTTACAAAAGGACTCTGATTCACTTCCTTTCAAGTTCAGTTGGACACTGCAACAGTATTACATACAAGCACTTGTAATTTTCTAAATTACTTTAAAACCTTTTAAATCTAAGAATATCCCAGGAATCTGCACTTATTCCCAAGTTTCGATTAGCCTCTGAGACTTAAGATTTACTTGATTTCACAAAATGACATCTCAGCGGTATAGCATGAACCTTCAGTATTTATTGAGAAAGTATTTTAGCTGTCTTAAAGTGGTTTTGTTTCATTTTGTTGAATTACCAAAGGAGTTGTAGAAATTTATCATTGCTTGACGTTGATAGTTGTGTACATGCCCTTTGTGAAATGTGACTGAGTCATTATAAATATATATGCTCTCTACGTGAAATGTTACTTCACTTAAGCAGTGTCCAGATTTTTTTAAATCATTTTAGCCTCTGTTCTTTTTGTTCTTTTTTACACTTCTAATGCACAAAATGTTGGCATATACTGTCTGCTTTATTACTAACTAGCTTTCTTCTCTTCCACCCCATCTTTCTAAATGTAGCTCCTCTGCTGCCACTTAAAAGGGTGTTTTTACAAAATATGGATTGTTTGAATAAGAGCTTCTGAATTGTGTTCCATGGGGCCTAATTTTTCAGACATCTGGCACAAAATTTAGAAGGAGTTGCTTAAGTCACCTTAAAAAGATGCAGAAAACAGGGAGGAAGAGAGCCTCCCTGAAAGGCAGTGTAAAGAAACTTGCATGCAGTGTAAGGAGCAATCTAGAGCAAATAGAAACCACTGTGGTGTATTCTGTTGGTATTTCCACTTTATTTTAACCTCTGCTCCCCTCTAGAATATACCTGCCTCAGCAGCTCCAGCAAAGGTGGTTTGCTGTCTGTTATCTAAAAAATACAATTATTTTAATGAAAAGATTCCTGCCAGTTAGTTTTGTTTTATTTAAAAGAGTTTAGAAAAAGTAACATTTTGGGGTTTTAGGACAGGAATTGAAAATCTGCAGATTCTGTTTTATATTTTCTTTTTTTATTATTATTTCAATTGGATGATTATATTTTTGGGTGCCTAAAAAGCTTTGTAGTTCTGGCATAAAATGCCAGATTAAAAAAACCAAACAAAAAAGTGGAAAAAAAAAAAAGCCAAGATCCCCCTCAGGCATTTCTGAACATTAAGTTATTGGCTTAACTAAGATAAATTAGGGTCCGTAAATTAGGGTCCATAAAGCCTGAAAGGGTAGTATTAACAAGAAATAATTTAAAGTTTTTAATTTTTACTGTATTTACTTTTTTGATATAAATGTGTTTACCTTAAAAATCTCTGGAGAACAGTCTACATCATGAAAACAGTTTTATTCTCTTTGAGAATGAATAAATGAAATGTCCATTTACTTCTATTTCTTTCCACAGTTGCAAGACCTCTGTCTGTTCTTTAATTTAGTTTTCATACTAGTGCAGAATATGTTACAATATGAATAATTTGAATTATGATTCACGTGGTCTACTCCAATGTACTTTGCTATTCTATAATTCATGCCAAAATTTAATTTCCTCACCTGTGTCCATAAAGACACTGTCATTGCAAATTTTGCAGAACAGTGTTTTTAAAAGTAGGTTCCTATGTGTGTTCAGTGATTGTGTCCTGTGAGTACTGCTTGAGCCTAGAGGTAAAAAGAAAACAAGGAGTGGGACAGATGAAAAAAAACCCACCCCAAAACAATAAGAAGCATAGAAAAAAGGAATTCAAACAAATACAGAGCCAGTCCATAATAAATATATTTGAGGTGCTAATTCAGATCATCACTAGCTGAACCAGTGAAGATTGCATCTGTGTAAAGCAGAACCTTACTACTTGATTTTCACCCAGTTCTGCCCTTTATTTGTGTGCAAACTCCTACTTGGATGAGAGTACCTCATCTACAGTTCTCACTATATTCAGTCTGAAACTGACATTTAGTGGCTTGGCTTTTTGGGAATTTCGAACAAGGTTCATTGGGTCAAATACAAAGACAATTGTTGTTCAAATGCCCAAGTTTCTTGTAATGTATGGTCATGCCTATGATAGATTGCCAAAACAGAAGCCTTGGTGGATTCCAACATTCAAGAGCACAGTTCCTATGAGAGGTGCTAAACAAGAGGAAATGTCTGAAGTGAGAGACAATGGCAGATGTTTTGGTAATAGTAGCAGTAAACACTACAATCAGTTTTAATGGAATTAATTAAAGGAATTAAATTTTCTCCTCTTCTAGCATGGAGTAGTAACCAGCGCTTTACCGTGCTGAGGAGCACTGCTGCTCATGGCTTTGATAAAGACTTGTTAACTGGGTGGTTCTTTATCTTTTTTTTTAAACAGCAGTGACTATAATGCCTTCACATGAAGGAGAGAACTTCTTCTGTAGGAATGAAGAATTGTCTAAATGCAGTTATATGGAGATGTCTTGGGGTTTGTGCTTGATTCTGTATAAAGAAATTGGATTTGGCTGAAATTGCACTCTATATCATTCAGTAGAAGTAAGTGGTGTCATAAGATAGCTCAGAGAAAAGGTCTGAATACTGATGAATTTTTATTTTTTTATTTCACTTGAAGATGTGCCTTGAAGTATTGGAATCTTAAATATGATGTGCACTTCTTGGTGTCTTGTAAGGATTGGAAATTCTTGTGCTTCCATACTCCTCAGTGGACCAGAGCTACAGGTCTTAAGCAGCAGTGAATTCTAGAACTCCCACAAGCATCCCCTAAGAGATCTGTCTTTAAAAGACATTGGAAACAAAACCCTGTTCCCTTGTTTGTTTTGATATTTTTCTCTTAGAGAAAAGTGTCAGTTACAACCTATTTTACTTTTCACTGATCACGTTTTCTGACAGCCAAAATGTTCAACTGGCTAACTTCTAATCAGTCTAATTGGCATCTGTTAAAGCATCCCTGGCTAGCTATAATGAAGGGTCCCCAAACTGCAGTCTCCAGAGATGTTCTGTAGTATTTATCTTCTAGTGTAATCCAAGTGTTCAGTAAAAATTAAAGTTGATGGGCTTTGTTCCCCTTTGACTGACTCTTTATGATCAGCTTTTACTTACCTATATCCACAGAGCTGGATTCCTCATTTCTTAAGTACCTTCCAAGTATGAATTTGAGTTTGGATCAGGTTGTAAACATAAGGAGGCAGGCAGAAGTGTAAATTCTTTTGTTCAGGGTTTTTTTTTGGTGGTTTTTTTGCTTGTTTGTTTTGTTTTAATAACAAAACACAACATTTCAGAGTAGCAATATGGTTATTAATGTTACCCTACTACTCATCAGTCATTACAGACAGGAGATCAAAGAAAAAGCAAAAGTTATCATGAGCACAAAGAACAGGTACTGAACTTCATGGATCTTGAAGGGAATGACTTCAAACTTCCAAAAAATTCCAGTTTGTAATAGCAGCAAGGGCCTCTGTATCAATGCTTTTTAAAGCTGGATGGGGACACGCTGCACCATCAGCCTTGTCAGAGGCCCTTAACGATCCTTGATCTTTATTTGCCAGAGGCTCTTAATCATTCTTGATCTTTATTTGACAGATAAACGGCTCATACCTTGGTTCTTAATGCTTTGTTTCAAACTCTGAGAGAAGAGAGGGAAGTACAGCATGCTCTCTACTTTGCCTAACATACATATAGACTACTTTGATCTGGTAAAAATATATTGTGTCAAACAAACCTCTGTGAGAACTTTAATAAAGAGACCTTACACGACTCTAAGCGTTGTCCTAAATTTCTCCAACAAAAAAGGTCTCTGTAGCAGCACTGAGCAATGCTGTCAGCTGAGCTGAGCTTGGCCTCCCTGCAGTGGCAGCACTCTGAACCTGTGGAAAATGGCTCTTCTCTATTTATTTCTGCACCTGCAGGATGTCCAAATTTTGGTTAGATCTAATTAGCTGACTTCTATGCAATTTATGTCAAGCAAGTAGTTAAAATTACTCTTACCTCAACTTGGGCACTGGGATCAAAGATGGGCTCTTGTTCTTTTCCAGGCAGTTCCTAAAGTGTCTTTCCATGTCTAAGGTTCTGACTGGAGAGGGGTAGCTGGCACTCATCCTGACACTCGCTCGTTTCTGTGTACCTCTAACCTGTTCTTCTGTGTACAGGTGTGTGTTTGCTGCTTAAAGGGCATATAATCACTATATTTTGATTGCCATAATTAGGATTTTAGAGATGGAAATTCCTTTCAATTCACCATGAGGAATCTGGCAGTTTCTTGCTGAGAAGGCTGTGAGGTTCCCACCATGAACAATGACTTCTCTGAGTTTACTGGTACTGTGATGCTTGCACGTTGTTACTGTCCTTCGTTTACTCTAACAGTGTTTAAATATTAGTCACTGAAACAATGCTGCTACAAAACTAGCTTGTAGTTTGTCTTCTGCCAGCTCTTGCTTCTTTTTGTTTTTTTATTCTTGTGTATTAGTTGATCTCATTTTGTAAGGCCCAGCTCCATCTGAAAGCTGCTGATGAGGAGAGATTATTTTTCCACTTCAGAACACAGTGGATAAAAAGGAGTGTGTGTGTATGTAGAAAGTACATACCTTAATGACTGCAGGGCTTCAAAAATGCCCAAACTTATGATCTCCTATTTGGAAGAAGTGAGTCTGAGTCATGGCTGACATTCTTCAGTAAAGCATCTATTAGCACCAGTAAACAGGCTGCAGTACTTGCCTCGTGTGGGAGAGTTTTATTCCTGTAGGTCAGTGCTTAGGAATAAATTCTAAAGTGCAGTTAAAAATTGCATTTGTTTGAAAATAGAGGTTTAATAACCATTTTCGACCAAAAGTTAGATATTGCACCAATGCACAGTGCTATTGTTGATTTAGAAGAGATGATACCTTACTAAAGGGTAATATTAAGAAACCTTTTCACTCTGTATGAAATAGCATCTGTTTCTGTGAAGTTGGTTTATTGCAAAAATTCAGTTGAATAAGCTTTGTTTCACAATTGTAGTGTAGTGGTACAGAAGGGGTATTGTATTTTAGAGATTTGTGTATTTTTAATGTTACCTTAAGGAGTCATAAAATGTGAACTTCCGTTGGTGTAGTGATATAGGTTGGACATGAAAATGGCTAGGTTTGTGTGTTTTGCTCAGTGGTGAGAGAGGCTACTCTCTGAATGAGCAGGGGTCAGCCAAGGATTGTGAGTATGGAGATGCATAAGATTGACTGTCCCAGCTCCTCCCTCGGGGTTTGATTGGGACTTTCCACCTTCCTCCTTTGACACTGTTGAGTAGTTTCCCTTTTCATGTAAAGTTTTGCTCTGTTGCCTTCTCCTTTCTCTGAGCAGTCTTACCATTTTTTCTGTTCAGAAGAGACAGACCTCTTTTTTTCTGAGAAAGAAGCCACAAAACCACTGAATCAGAAGACCAAGCATTTCCTTTTTTCTATCAATGTTTCTGTAGATGATATCTAGCAACTGAAATAGGGAAAAAAGCCAAGGATCCATGGAGCATGTTCAACCTACATGTAGCAGCTCTATATAAGTGAGAATGGTCACTTCTGCTGTGATTTATGGCAAGAGTTGAACTGCACAAAGCCTGGATGGGTCTGGGAACTTTAACCAACACATTTGGAAAGAGATTTCTGGATATAACTGTGCAAACTGAATTAAGCTGCTTTTTTTTTCTCCTGCTATTATGACACATTGATCAAATAAGAAAACACTTTTTCCAGAGAAAAGTGTTACAAGGGATTCTTGTACAAGCTCTCAGTATCTCCTGATACAAACTCAATAGAAAGGCCTTCAGTTCCTCTGTGGTAAGTCAAAATAAATTCATCTGTGGCTTTTGGAACAAATTGATATAAACTGAAATGTGCTATTTATGGCCTTTCCATCTGATATTCTCCACAACATGCAGAAAATACAAAAGTATTTAAGAATTTTAAGCATTTTATTCTGATGTGCCAATTTTTTTTTTTTCTGTGAATATTGAGTTTTACACACTGGTGTGGTTAAGTTATAGGAAATATAGGACTAGGTTATATATAAAAATTTCCTTGTCTTTGCTGAGAAGATGCTTAGCTTCTGATTTATTTATGTGACCAATTCTGGAGTTTTAAAAAAATTTAGATGTAGGGTTATTAAAAAGTATTCCCTAATGGGTCTTTTATGCCTGAGGTGATACTTAATTCTCTAGGGGAAAAAAAAGCCCCAGGTGTCCAAGACTTTGTTTTCTCCTCTGAAGTCTCTTCACCTGTGAAACTCTTAGTGTCAAACCTTTGAAAAATCAGGTCTTAAAGATTCTTAGATGTGATATGAGTAGGAATGCCTGAAAAGCCTTTGATTATCAGAGAAAACAGGTTTCAGTTGAAGTTTAGGTGTTTATCTTAAACATGAGTTACTTGGGTTTGTTGTTTGGTATAGCTGTATTGATATGAAGCCATTGGTATGAGCTATACTGCTGCAAACGTTTAAGGTGGGCAAGATCATGTTTCTCCTAGTTTTGGTTATTTCAGCCTTAAAGTGGAGTAAATTCAACTAATTTTATACAAAGTGGCAAACTTGCTACTGCTGAATTCTTGTGAATTCACACACAAAAAAGCTCAAAGAATGCAAACTAAGGAGTTAAAACTAGTGCAAAACTCCTTAATTTGCACAAGTAGGTCTCAAATCTCTTGAGAATAACAAGTTTTTAAGGGACTTGGTTGTGTGGGGGTTTTGGGGTGTGTTTTGTTTGTTGTTTTGTTGTTGTTTTTTGAAGGAGGTGGGTGTTTGCGGGGGTTTACTCTTTTTTAGAAATGGGTTTTTAGGGCAGCTCTTGATTCTTGGCTTCTCAGACCTTACAAGTTGATATAAACTGGTGCTGATCTTGAAGAACATGAGCCCCTTCTCTGTGCATAAACAAATATTTGTGGGGCTATGGAACAGATGAGATCTGAAAGTTGATGGGGATTTAAAAACTTGAAAAATATCCGAAGTTGTTTACATTACTTTAGGACAGCTCCCATATCCTGCTCCCTGAATGTGTGTGCCAGAAGAGAGGCAGCTGTGCAGGAAGGTGACACAAAAGGCTATGCATGGTCCTTCTGCTGGTTGTGTTGACTTAGACTCATGTAAGCTTTAAAGTTCCTAACATGTGCATTGAACTGGAAATGGCCTTCCTGAAAGAAACTGGAAGAATTATAGTTATTTAAAATCAGAAAAGTCTAGAATCCCTGAAGATAAAATAATTCAGTCTAAAGGTTTTCTCCAGCCAAGAAAGCTGAAAAGGTCATGGGGAAGAGCAAGTTGAGATTTAAAAACCTGCTTTTTGTGAATCTGAGATGTTTAGAATGTTATGGTCACATTTAGCTTTGGATCCTGTGTTTTTCTGAGTCCTTATCCTGTAGAAAATACTTCCTTTTGAGATGGATTCAGTGTCAATATTTTGAGACTGGTGCTGTTGTCTGTGACAGGTCTGCTGCTAAGCATATAATTGGTAATCCATTTCCTCTCCCTCATCATAAGCAGCTCTCTTTTTATGAAATGTAATCCTTATATCCTTATCTATCCATATAATGGATAATTCTTTTTCGTAAAAAAAGCTTTCCAAAAGTTCCTGTGTAACAAAGCTTACACATTTTCTGTAAAAGGATCCATGCACTGAGAATTATAGAGGACTACTGTATGTAGAGTAGTTAATTTTTTTATTTTTATAAGCACTAGATTTGCTAAAAATATGGTTTCAAATTGTTGTAACATGGTGAATTTGACTTAGATTTGTCAAGCTGCGTACTGTAGGGTAACTTGTTTACAAACATTCCCTGTAAGGGAGGAAAAAATGAGGTGTGTCTATGCTGATGTTAGGTTGAGTTCTCCAAGATTTCCATCACTGATGCCAAAGAGAATAGGTGTGCTTTCTTGAGCCTGCAAGTATATCAGAGGCAGGCATGATGGAAGCAGGAATTTTATTGACCTGTGCAAGCTGTGGTGATCAAGCACATGACTGCTTGTCAAGTACTGTGGTCGGTTCTGACTGGATGATTTTACTCTCTTAGTCATCTTCCCCCTCTTCCACTTGCCAGTTCTCTCCCTACAACTTTTGTTTCCTCGAAAGTAAATATTTACTCTTTTCCCATTGGTCCTGATTTTTATGGGTTTGACACCATTGATACTTCAGATACCATTGCCCAGGTTATTTCTGCCAGGGTTAACAATTCCCATAAGCTGGTACCCCTGTTTGATTGTTATATCCTGTTTGTTTCTGCCATTTCTCATGATGTTGTCATGTTAGTGTAGCCTCAGGGTTACCTTTGCACGCGTATTACTATCTCTTAGTTGTGAGGATGCTGTCGTGGTGTCATGTTCTTAACTTGTTGGTACAGCTGTAGATTCAGGATATACTATTTATTTGCATCCTTCAGTAGTTTCATTGGCCAGTCTTTGGAGAAAGTGCCCAATGGCAATGCTGCCTTTTGCGAATGCAGTGGATAAAACATGCAGCAAGAAAACAAGCTTGGGGTTTTAATCTATCTCTTAGTGCATTTCCCACAGCATTATCTCAATGCGGTGAGGTAGTTGGAGTCACCCACGTTGTTTTACTTCCCAAAAACAAGTGCTGTGAATTTAGATGAGTGCAATATGTAGATAGGTACTTGGTGTGTTTTTCCATACTGGTTGTGAAAAGGAAAATACATTACAAGCACAATCCTAGGTGTCTCTTTCCAACAGTAATCTTCTGCTACAAAAAAGGAAAATGGAGACAACGAAGAGATTTGAGTCCATTAGGGTGCATTTCAGAACAGTGCAGAAGTGGCAAAAAACTGTGCAAAGAAACAGCCAACGATGAACATGCATTTATCTTCATCTCGAGTGATAGGAGAAAAGGTGTCAACAAAGCACAAGTCAATCTCTCTGTGTTTAGTTCTGGCTATTACGTGTGTTTGAAGATAATCACTTCCAGCAAAGATGGAAGGTGAATTTAGATTCTCTCATTAAATTAAAATTATTTTATTCATAGAAGCATATCTTCAATATAGAAATGGGGAAATGTGAATGTCAGGCTAAAAATGCTTATGGCTTAGGAATTACCTATATAAGAATAGGTGCAGGATATTATTCACCTGCCTCACTCTATAGGCGTCCATCATCAGTATTAAGGGAAGGAGGCTGCTCCAGAGAGTGCTTTCTCAAGTGTTTGGGTTCATTCTCTAAACATTTATTAGTGAGAATTTTAACTAGCTATGAACCCTGGAAGGTAAATAATTCCCTTAATAGTCTTAAAAATAAGACTTATTTCTCTGTTTTGGTCTTTTCACTTCTGAGTGTTGTTGTCAGAAAATTGTGCCTGATCAGAACAGCAGAACAATACAGGTGCGTTTGTGGGTTAATAATTGCACGTTTATTTAAACTTTTTTTTTTTTTTTTCTAAGTTTCAAACTATTTTGGCGGGGTGCTTTTGTTTAGTTGGTTTTGATTTTTTGGTTGTTTTAGTCCTTCTTTTGGGATGTTTGGAGTAAAATGCAAATAATACACACACACAGATCTAGCAATTAAGTGACTCAAGAGTTTGGAACTGCAGTATGGAGAAATGAAGTTTATAATAGATTTTAAAATTAAATTAGTCCTTTCCTATTTCACAATAACAATGATAAATTAGTCATGTCTTGTCCTGCCCATCTGTGCCAAGGAAGGTCTGGCAAAATTTTAGAAACGTTAAGCTTCCAGATTTGTTCTCAGTTATGAAGCAAAGCAATTAAGACTGCAGCATAGGTGCTTTTGCATCAGTCACATTAAAGAAAACAAGAAACCATTAATACATAAGAAGAGTACTGCTGTGGGCGCTTCCTTGGGAGCTGGTAAGCAAGGGAGAATATTGTGACCACTGGTTTTCACCAGGCTGGCAGTGCTGAAACTCCTGATACCTCTTAATTCACTCAGTATGCTTGAGGGATAATTAATTCCTTGGAAATATGTTTTGTCCTGAAATCTTTTGGCATTAATATAAAGAATGTTCTACTGACAAACAAAAAAGTGTGTGAATTACTGTTGTTCCCATCTGGAGTCATTGCTGCTAGACTGTTTTCTAAGGGTAGTAAAATATGCTTTCTAAAAAAAAAAAAAAAAAAACAAAAAAAAAACCCAAA
>VZUI01030348.1:0-31103 GCA_013401135.1 Cettia cetti | reverse complement strand
CATTGTGAGGTGCTCCACCCAGGGGGAGGAGCCAAGCATTCCCACATGGATATAATCCAGGGTTTGGGACAGCACAGAGCCTTTCCCCACTGGATTCCCAGAGGACAAGAGCTACCAGACCTTCTCTTCAGGATCACTGCTTCAACAAGACCATCTCATCTGGACTGCTACTACCACCCTAACAGGGTGTCAGGTTGTATTCTGACTCTGTCAGTATTTTCTACTATTGAATTTATTTTATTTTACTTTATTTTACTTATTTTCTTATTTCTCTTATTAAATAGTACTTCTGACTTGGAGTCTCTCACTGGTCTTGCTTTCAAACCGACACATGGGGTAACTTATGTTTGTCCAACTGGATTCTGTTCCACACAAAGGTACCTACCCATGATTTTTAAACTAGTAACTTGTCATTTGCCACTTGAAATACCATAGTTTGAATTTGTAACAAACGTAAATCTTATTCAGAGAGATTGTGCTTCTAAAATCAGGTGAGGCATTGATTTAAGGTATTTCTCTGAAAAATACCTTAAAAAAAAATTGCAGCAGCTTTGCTTTAAAAAGTAAAGCGCAAACAGGCCTCCATTCTGGAACATATGCAAGATGAGTTGAGTTGATCTCAGCCTGGGTAACCTCAAATATCTCTCTCTTCATTTGCAGAGTATTTAGGGAATTGTCTGAGTTCTTCTTTAATCTTATGTCCTAACCAATTCATTGATGGTATTTTGAGCAGTATAAGATCTGCAGTGTTCACAGAATCTGGCAGGTCTCTCCTGCTATAAGGTCACGGCAGAAGTGAGAAATTACTTAGCAATTTGACATCTCGCAAACTGAATATTTCAGTTTGCAAGAAGTATTGAAGGAATGGCATTGTTGGAGGTGGTCCTTATTTTTATGAACTTACCTCTGATGGTAGATCTTTTAATTTTTGTGGAACTACTCACAAGAATAAATAGCCTCTAGCATAAAGTCTACATCACCCAACATAAAAAATGTGGCTATTTTTCATTAAAATGTTTGTAGTAGCTTTGTTTGCAAAATCAACAATAAAACTTCTAGGATGAAACTTATATTTATTGAACTGTTTGAAAAATTGTAACTTTTCATACTATACATTACTGCAAGAATTTAACGGCATTCAATTTACTGGTACTATATTACTTTACAATTATGGTCTTTTTAAAAATAGTTAGGTTGTGTAGAGGCCAGGAGACATTTGCTATGTTATATCAAAATTATAAATATTAAACAAAAATGTCTCCAAAAGCATAATACATAATTGGTGTAGTCCATTTGTCAGAGAATGAGTCTGTGAAAATGAGGCTTTCTTTATATACTCATATAGATAGCAAATTGTCTTAAAGTGTTTACATAGTCTTTAGGAACTCTCAAGTGTACATTTAACATTCGAGATTCATTGTATCTGGCATTTGCACAACTGTTGACTCTAAAAGCAAGTTATGTGAATCATCACAACAATGATTCTTTGGGGAATTTTTCTTTCTACCATGATGGATTCTATTTTTCTGTGAAATTTTGAAAATTGAACTGTTTGTGGTAATTGGATTTAAATTCCTCCACTCCTCCCAACAGAATTTGTTTATGTACATGCAGTTGCAGCACATCTGCACCCAGTTAACTGCTTTCAGTTAGCAAAATCAGCGCTTTCAATAATTACACGCACTATCATAGCATATGTGAGTTCCTGAATCACATTCACTTTATAAAATGCTACATCTATATGTAAACTTATACATTTTTAACCAGTGTGGTAGATAAAATTTCCCATATTCATGGTTTCTTAAATTAGCTTTCACAGAATTTTTGCACTTCTTAAGGAGATATGTAGCATATGTCATATTGATCCCAACAGATTTTAGGAGCAGGCTTGTGGCACTATATCCAGAAAAGGCCAATGCAAATACACACCAACTCAAGATGTGCTTCTGCAAGCAAAATGCCTCACAATAAATACTTTGAAAAAGGAGGCATGGTACATAAGTGTATTTAACTCACCTCTCCAAAGGTGCCAGATACACCATCTACACACACAGATAAAAAAGAAAATTACTTGGGAAAAGCCTACTGTCTTCTCCCTAATGCTTTTAATTCTTTTTTGGGGGAGGAAAATTTCAAATGAAATCTGACAGGTTTTGAGGCTCAGGGTTCTGCAACCAAGTCATACATAAATAAATAAAAAGCCAGTTAAACAAACAGACAAATATTTTAATTGTTATTACTGTTCAGACTGGATGCTTTTGATTTCATGTTGCATGGTCACCAAGCCAAAAACCTTCCCATTAGGCATAAACTTTACACTGTCTCGACTGCAACAACAGTACAAAACCCAATAAAAGGAAAATACCTAATTTTTCTAGTTCTGGATAGAACTAAAAAAAAAAATAGTCAGGACCAACAAAGTCATCAGTAGCTGGTCAGTAAAATTTCATCTAGTATATTGAGAAAATTGAATTTAAAATACAATCTTACACTTTTAAAATAAATTAGCTTTTTTTTTAAAAAAAAAAAACTGTAATAAACCCAATATGATAGAAAATAAAATAATGTGGTTTGTAAAGGAGAAAACAATTAGATACCAATAGAATCCTTAATTTCAGAGGACCAAAATTATTTCATTTATTTATGTGGATTTTTTTAAAAAAGAAGATAATAAATGTGTCAAAATGATAAGCATAAATATGATGCTATACTTGCATTTAAAGATTTTGAGTTTTCTGCTGTAAACATTATACCAAGAACAGTAACAGAATACCATCAAAACATTTTTAAATAATTTCACAAAGATACAGCTCCTGAAATGATTATTTTAATTTAAGATGCATTTTTTCCCATCAAATCCAACTTTAATGTATTGTTCTCCCAAAAAACATTGGTTTAAAATTTGTGTTTGAATAAAGCATTACAAAAAATGTAGAATTGTCTGTAGAATGTGAAAAGAATCTCCACTGCATTTCATATTTGTTGAATGAGGAGCTGCCTATTTGCCATAAAGGCTTCTCTCTGAGACACTACTAAGTATAACGCACCACACTTGGATTATGGCAAGTTGGAGGGTTTGCCTCTGAATAGACACAGAGATCAGAAGTGATTGATGTGATCATCTTGTCTGACCACAAGTGGCAAGCATCCTCAGAAACAGTATTGGTGCCAGAACTTATAACATATTTCATCTTATTTAGAAAACTGCATTGTAGTCTCCCTTGGGAAGTCTGTTTCAATTTGCGGTTGTATTCCTGCTTGAACTTTTGTCTGATTTAATCAAGTCATTGGATTTATTTGTACCTTCACCTGTTATACTGAAAAGCCTCTCTTTACCTATCTTTTCCATGCGTAAATAAATACCAGGGTAGCATGTAAATTCTTGACCTTCTTGATAATAACATGAAAAGAGGAGTTGACATCAGAAGAGCTGGCCAATGTGCCATGATTTAGAGATCAAAAAATATATGGCATGATTATATAAAAGACTCATTTCTATACTATGTAGAAATATTGTTGAGCAATTCATATAGACACCAATGCTATGATACCAGGAAAAATTTGCAGATATCTGAAGATTTTCTAGAACAGAAAAGGAATAGAGAAAACATATGGAGATTCTTCGCAGAAATTAGTCTCCAAACCATGTGAAAGACAAGCATATTGAAGTTGAATCTATGGTTAGGTTAAGAGTGTTCCAAGGACATTTTTTTTCATAGTCATAGAAAAGAAATCTGGTACAAAACAAAACTTTTAGATAATCCTCTCTCAAATACATGTTCAAAAGAATCCAAAGGTAGAGAGGCAAAAATTCTTTGACCGAAAAGTGCTTGCCTGTTTTGAACAGTTTTTCATCTCAAATGCTTTCATCCTCTTTTTCCCCTTAGAAGAGAGAGGGCATGAACTCAACTTATATTGGAAAATATCTCTTGGAACATGAAGAGTCAATCACATAATCACTGGCATCAAACAGAAGTAGTCTGAGCCTTTAAACACAGATACACCACATCACCCTCATAATCTAATTTTAAATATTTCTGAATGAAAGATTATTATTATTATTATTATTATTATTATTACATTTTACCCTTGTGTCCTCTAGGATGTTGCCCTAATAGACTTTTCTATAACTGCAACAGTATTTATATGCATTATAATTCATATTAATAAATAAGCATTATAATTACAATGCTTCCAGCTTGGAGTACTTTAGATAACAGGAAATTTTTTATTCAAAAGGTATGTAGTTTAAATGTTGTAAAGTTTAGAATTAAGAATATAAACTGCAATTAAGCTGTCTTTTATCCCAAATGTTCTCCCTGAAACTATTCCAGGAGAGTATAGTGAAAAACATAAGCAGACTCACCTTCTGCAGTTAGGTTTCATGTGTTGTGTCAAAGTTTTGTGAAGGACTATTCTTTATACACTAAACATGACATTTTAAACAAAAAGAGAAAATAAATTGAAGAAGTAATTTAAACCTTATATTATTAAAACCATATTTTAAAATTACTTAAATTATTTAAAATTTTACTATTCAACAGAAAAATATTTAGGAGTGATATTCAGTGCAAATTACATGAGCACATCTAATTCACAAGCTTCTTTCTCTTTCACATCCTTATTAAATTTAAATTACATGATTACCTCAAGCTAACATTTAGGTTTTCAGAGAATGCATCTAGTTTTCAAGGCACTGACACATCAGCAGTTGTCATTGTATCTGAAATCTGAACACTGGAATCTACAATCCCAAAAGACTCTTTCAAACCTTTTGTTCCAGTATGGTATTACTTCATATTCTACCAGCAGTTTAAAAGGTGAAGTCACTAGATAAATCACCAAACTGGGAAAGGAAATCTGAAACAATTTTCATTGCTTAATTCAAATACACTAATTATTATGGTCACTGAAGTAAATTTAAATTATTTTATGGGAGATATTTAAAAGTAAAAACAAACAGACAAACAGGAACAACAACCAGCAAGAGCCAGATCAGTTTATCAGCTTTTTGGGTATTGGCTGGGTTGTATAAAGGGTTTTTTACATTTTTTCAATACTTACTTCATCACTTAGGGCAAATGCCCCAAGATGGAGGAGATACAGCAAAAATTCTGAAAACATTATAACCTGAATATGTATTACTGGAGAGCTGCCAGAAAGGACAGCAACAGAGTAGAGCAGAGGCTGTGCCAGATGTCAATTTTCTGATTACAGGTCAAGTTGAGGGAAGGAATTCTAGAGATTCTGACCAAAAGCTTGTGAAAAATACTGTATTTTCATTTGAAGCATTTATTTCAGCAAAATCTACAGTTTGAGAATAAAACATATGAGTTCTGAGGATATGAACGAAAAATTCAACTAAAGTTAAAGCCAAGCTGGTTGTGCTGTTGGAACACAGAATCTGCTAAAGTGCATGGCAAATGGATTTTTTTTTCCTATTTATAATTGATGTGTTGGATATAATTGTGCTTTGCATTTGGCTAATCATAGAGCAATCTGCTTTCTATTGGTTTGTCTGCCACCATCATGGCTGTAACTTCTGTATATTGTTTAATAAAACTGATGATTTTCACTTTTGAGATCCTCTTGGTGTCAGAGTATTTTGAATTTACTGTGATTACTACCCCAGTAATAAGGTACTACTGTGTATAAGTATCGAAAATAGGAGACAACGAGATTCAATAATTGGCTGTTACTTCTAAGGTTGCTCTGATTTTAGACACCAAAGTGTATCTTTTATTTACACAAACATTTGATTTTAAGCTCATGAGTCCTATTCTCTGGCCAGTAGAGGATACTCTCCCTCCTCTTAAATCCCCTTCAGTCATGCAAAAGTCATGAAAATCTTAACAAATCTATGATCTTTTCCTTCAGATATAGCAATTTTTCTATAGGGCCACAAAAAAAAAAAAAAAGGTGTAGGAGTTTACAAATCCTCACACAAAATAGTGAGGAATTGCATACACTATACGCTAACAGCCACACCATGGACCC
Organism: Cettia cetti; assembly: GCA_013401135.1. Lineage (NCBI taxonomy): Eukaryota > Metazoa > Chordata > Aves > Passeriformes > Sylviidae > Cettia > Cettia cetti. The sequence continues at coordinate 25,106 of VZUI01030348.1, read as the reverse complement.
TAGAGATAAAATGTTTTCATATTTGTTAGAAAATCCTGAAGAACCTTTTTTGGAGACTGCTTTTATCAATTAACATCTCCATAAATGTTGCATCAGAACAAGACAAACCATTAAAGCAGTCCATAACATACCTTTGAGAATGCTTGAACAAGCATATGGTATGCCTTTTATGCATCCAACCAGGAGCATTAAAATAAAAGTGTTACTTTTACTAGGATCCTCTTAATTGCAATATCTTCCAGCAATGTTGTATTGGAAACAAGGTCATCTAATGGCCTAATTATCTCATCTTCCCTTTGGGAAAAGTGCATATTATTCATATGGGTATAAATGAAGCTGCAGCTAGAAGAGATACAGGTGCTTGGAGACATTGGGCTAGGTAGGAAAAAACCTAACTTCAAAGCACATGGTCAATTTTACACAATTTATTTTGCTATAAGTATGCTTTATTTATAAAAAGAAAATATAGCATCAGTTTAGAGGCTTGCCTCACTTGAGTTCCCATAAAGGATCCTCTCTTTTCCTGATCTTGTGGAGAGAAACAATCTCTAGGATGCCAAAATGAAAAGTGGTCCTAGTGACAGGCTGCTGGCATCCTTCCTTCATTCTGTTAGCAACTTTCCCCTCAGAAGCAAACCTGCAAGGCTGAGCAGTTTGGGTCACAGTACATAACTGAAAAAAATGAATTGATAGATAGTTATGCTTGAGCACTAGCAAAAGGCAAGAGTGATCGTAAGTGTAATAAGTTTGAAACACCAGGAACATACAATTGTTCTGAAATCCCATTATGAAGATATATTATTATTAGGTTCTGGTGTTGCCTCAGTAAGGGAAAGAATATAAAACACAAATCAGTGGGCACAATGGTTGGGATGAAATCCTAAAATGTCCGTTTTCTAAACAAACTCACAAATCACTTCCTTCACTTGGGAAGACAGATGCACCATTTTGAAGAGCCCCAAGAAAGAGGATGTAGAACACATGTCTTGTTGTTTTAGACTTCACAATCTAACTGGAGAAACTTTCATTGTGCCAATAGGCATTGCAAACAACTCACTCAACTTCTCTGCCAATATGGCAATTTGCATAGCATTACCCATGATGCTTCAAACTGTGCCTTTGCTTTGAAAACAGATTTAATTGAGCCTTGCTGAGCTGCATTAATGTGTCTGTTTAAATTGAGCAAATCTAATTAGCTCACATGAAAGTTATGCCACCTCTGGTGCAGCAAAGCTAATGCAATTAAAGTCAGCCAGATGTATTGAGTATTGTAAACATGCAGTCTGACTGGTGGAGAATAGCTCAGTATTCATCAGAGACTGGACAGTTTTGTAACAAATTAACAACAGCTGCACTCTCTACAGTGTACAAGTATATATTGTGCTGTATATATGACTACTTTAAAATTCCAAGGTTTCTGCATCTTCAACTATACTTGTTATAGAATGAGAATAATCTCATGTATGTGTGCCAACCCAAGCCCAGTTCTTTTTTTTTCAATTAGACCACTACTTGTTTATACAGCATTGCTACAAAATCAATATTTACTAAACACTGCACAGAAAAATGCTATTTATATTGGAAATAATTTCTAAATTCCTTGACTATTTACATGTTTATAAAATAGATGTCTAAAAAAGCTGTATGTAAGTGCATAACTGGGAAAATGCCAAGATACATTTCAAAAAAAATCAGAAGATGCTTAATAGGAAAAAAACCCTATGTTTTTTACATGATTAATTATTTTCACTACGCACTTCTTCTATTGATACCATGTCCTAGTTAACTGCTATCTAGAAACAGGTTAGGACTTGAGATGATGTCTTATTCCTATACTGTGGGGTTTTTTTTAATAATGATCTCAGTATCTGGTTTTGTAGATGTCATACAAAAAAGAAAAAATATAATTATTGAAAGAAATACTTCAAATCATACTTCTTTGAAAACCTCACTTAGGTTAGCTACAGAGTTGTCTGTGTGTCTTTGCAGTCATTTTTATTTCTGCTTTGCATTCCCTTCCCAGAATGACAAGATGACTGAAAAAAATTTGGCTTCTTCTTTGCTGGCAATTGATAATCTTCTTCTTCCTTATTTATCAAATTAAGCTATAATTGCTTTCAATCTTAATCAAGTCCAGTGTTTCACACAGTGGAAAAGGTATTCAGTAGGCTGTGTTCTCTTTGTTCTTAAATATTGAACATGTCATTTTGTAACTTCTCAGTTTTCCTGACTGTAAAATGGATAGAGCATCACCTAAAGAAATTATGAATTTGGTTTTCTTGTCATTCCCTGCCCAAGAAACACTATAGAATGAAAGTAACATGTAATATTGAACTTTTTAAAGTAGTAGGTTAATATAGATTAGAAAAATACGTATTCAGAAAACATCTTGAGTATATCTTTTAAAAATTAGCTGCTTTTGAGGGTAGAAATAACTCTTATAAAAGTAGGGAAATTTAATTAGGAATTAAAATTTTAAACTTTAACAACCTTTGCATGTAAGGAACAAAATCATCTTAAACATATTCAAGAGGTTTTCTGTATTTAGTTTAGCTGGGTAGCTCAAGTTCTAGACTCTTTATTTTGTGAGGCTTTCTAAAGGTAACAAGGCAGCAAAAACCAATTTAATATTTCTTTACTGGATATCTAGATATGTCTATGCACTTTTCACTACAGAGAAGGAAAAGATTTGATGAATGAATGGCATAGCACATCCTTTCTTTCCCTGCCAGTTTTCCTGTCTGATGTCCTTAGACCCTGAAATGAGTGGCAACAGCTTAGAAGTTGCTCCAAATGCTTTGTCCAATGATCTATTATGTTCATTACCCCATGCTGAGATGCCTCTCCTCAACATACAGCTAGCTTGAGGAGATGCTGGGGTACCACTACTGTCATTTCTGTGTGGTGCAGTTACTTCCCTCCCACCCCACACCTCCTCTCTCAGCCCTGGACACAGCAGAGCTTTCACACTGGTATAAGGGGTATAAGGGGAGCAAGAAGTGGATTCCTTTAATACAATTGAGTTATACAATAGAGTTGTATACAATTCTTTTAATACAATTGAGTATATTGAGTTTTGGATGAAAGAAAGAAATCATGTGCAGGGGGAAGGACAGATTTTGGGAGTTCCTTTGTTTATTGTTTGTTTGTTTGCTTGTTTCAGCTGCTGGACTCAGTGCAGATTCCCTTGATATTATTCATCTTAATTTTATGAAAGCAACCTTTTGTTGAGCACCAAGAAACTTCCATTACCAAAAACTATTAACTAGTTTGGACATCTCTTAAAAGTCACTATTTGAGGAAATGTCAAAATGCTTGACACTTCATGGAATCATGGAACAATTTGGGTTGGAAGGGATGTTTAAATGTCGTCTAGTCCAACTTCTCTGCCATTGCCAGGACATCTTCATCTAGACTTAGAGATTAAGACAAGAGGATTGCCAACAACCTGACAGTCATAATACAGCAGAGCAATGCTCTAGCAGTGGAAAATTTCATGTACAGAGGCACTTCAGACTGGATTCAGAAGCTGTAATCAATCAAAGTGATCTGGAATTTAGTAATTCTAACATAAGAATGAGAACCAAGATCCTACACACATGGCTTATAAAACAGAGGAATAGCATTTCTAGACATTTTTAGAGTTGAAAGGAAAGTTCTGTATAGCAATACAGAATAATGTTGTAAGAGGAATAAAGAGAGACACAAAGGTGAAATTCAGGCTCTAAAAATCTTGACTGAGATAATAACAAAAGAAAGTCTATTTTCAAGCTTTAGTATATCTGATGGTTTTTCTAGGTTAATTGTATCCTCAAATTAATGCTTACATCTTTTTCTCACCTCTGTTTGCTGTATTTCTAACATGTGTATCCAAACACGCGTAACTATATTAATATCAGCATATTAATATTTGCATAAGTGCAAACTGATTTCCAGATTTAGCTTTTGAAAAACACCTGCTTTCACCTCAAACACCATGCCTGCTGGCTAATTTCAGTCTTTGGATGAAAGTTTTTGGTACTCCAATACAACACAGATCACAGAGGCCTAGAGTCACATTACGTGAAAGTCTCTATCAGGGAAAGTAATTGCAGAAAACTTAAGAAAGTCCTGTGTAATATAACAATAAATTTTATCTACTTAAACCAGCATCAAGGAATCCCTTTTATCCTGCACAAGAACTGATGAGACTGAGTTTGGTCCAGACCTCAAACTGTAACAAAAACTTGTCTCATACAAAAAATAATTGAATATCATCCTTATTTGCTAATATATCCATAGAGTCACACTCAGTTTGCATATTTTGGCTCTGAAAATTGTTTTTGAACTATTTTGCTATGTGATTCTAATTAAAATATTGCAAGTTTATAAACAAATCAGGGTGCCAAGTCAGCCTGTCACACTAATTATAAGTGAAGTACAGAAGATAAATTGATTAAGCATTAGTTATAAAAGCGGAACAAAATATTACATTCTGGCATCAGAATACAGCACAAAATGCAGGTGGAAAGGAAAAGAGCAGTGATAATGGTTAACAGAAGCTGGAAAAATGAGTGAAAATGAACAACATAAACTGAGGGAATAACATGGATAGCATATAACAAACTCCGATTTCTTTTTTTTGGCAGCAATCGCATAATACCTGAAAATAAAATTAAAGCATTTTTACTTTTCGTTTGCTAAAATCAATTTGCAAACCAGCCTTTGGGAATTGTGCTCATACCATTAGAGAAATTTTACTTTTGCAAGGTATATCAGATCCGAGAAATCACATTAGTTATTAAGACAACATATTAAGTTATTTACACAACACTTTCCCTGAAAAAGTGAGAGTCCATGCTTAATGCAGGTAATAAACAATAAAAATTGATTACTGCCTTGAACTAGATATCAAGTTGCAAATTTTGCATCTTCTAGGAAAAAGTAGAACGAATTAAGACTCCCATTACTTCTGTTGCAGAGCTAGGAACAATAACAGCTGAAGTTGTTTAAGCCTGCAACTAATTGTAATTGGGTTGTTCAATTGGAAAGCTTGCTGGAGATATTTTGACAGAAGGCTCTTCTTGTAAAATAAATAAATAAATAAATAAAATTAAACAAAGTATCCACAGATGAACTTGAACTGAAATGTCACAGGTAAAGATAAGCTATTGCAATTAATCTCTTTACAAAAGTTTTTGGTGTTGCTATCAAAAATATCACATATTTAAAAACCTGGTTTTTTTAAATATTAATGGGGTTAAAAAATTAAGAAAGACCTTTGGAAGCTAAAATGCTGCTTTAAGTGATCCAAAACACATTTGCTTTAATCTCTAAAGATTTTTGTTCATTTTTGTAAGTGAAGAAAAAGAGCTCCAAACATGTATCCCAAGACAGCTTTTTATTGCAGTTCTCATTTAAATAGAACCTCAAGTAGGTCAATGGGCTGATCACAATTTTAAATAAGCTCAATCTAGATTTTTGATATCCCTTATACTGTTTATAGAAGTTATTTAGTGTATTTTTAACTCTTCTGTACAAGGAAGCTCTCTGGAGACTATTCTCCCTCTCTTTGAGTATTCATGGTTTTGTTAAAAGGAGCACTCCCAGAGAAACTCTGAGCACCATGACCATAGAGATGCAATTTCTGAGATTTTCTGCCCTGCTTCTGATCATCACAAGCCACAAAACATCTAGAAAAATAATTGCTCACCGGATGGAACAAAAATTTTTCAAAAATACCTTAGGTCTTCAGAATATTAAAAAGACTTTTAAAGTAAACAGCTCCATTCTATGTGCCTTTCCTTACACACCACATGACCATTAAGAGGTCTAACTACTCCTCAGCCAGTAGTTACCTAAATCAGCATTTTCCAATTTGAGCTCCTACATATCCCTACCTGCATGTTTAAGACACTAAATAAAGTCCCTACTCCCATTTTCATAGTCCTATTCTAATCAGAGGGACTGCTTGGTGGTTCCCTAGTGCATCCTAGAAGAGAAACAGCATATAACTGTTTTGAATTTAATGAAAGGGGTTTTTTTCACAAGTATGGCAAATATCTGTTTTAAAGCAAGAGACAAGAAAATATTATCTTTTTTATTTTCTGTGTTACAAGTAGTTCTAGCTTCTCTAGTTGTGAAATGCTGTTCTTTAATCTCTATCATTTCCCTAATAGTACTAGCAAGAGATATACAGGTCTTGCTTGCAACTCTTTTTTCTTTACGGGGAAGTCATAAATACTTGAAAGCTCTCTTAACAGGATAATTATTGCTTGTTGTAATTTGCTGGCTACTGTAATGCTCTGGGAGACAGTAGAAATAGAAAGAATACACAGCAGCTGAGACCAGGCAGTATATGCCTTTAAACAGCACCAAGTGGGTTATCTGTGGTCAAAGAAAAGAAATAAATGCACAAGTTCCATACAAGATTTGGCAAACAACTAGATAAAGTTAAGGCTTCTTTTTGCTTTCTTCTCCATTTTATGTGCTATTTCCCTGATGATACATTGTATTGCTGAAGTATCCTAGCTGTGACAAATCAGATTTGTTTATTTTCCAACATAATTTTCAAGAGAAAGAGTGTAGGAAATTTTTAATGAGAAAGGTAAGACTGAGTCTTGTTTTTGAATGTCCCTCAATAACTAATGCCTGTTCTATACTCATTTCACTGGCTCTATATAAACCCAGCTAGAGACTGGAGACTTCCAAAAAGTGTCTGTGCATGTCAGAGAGCAGATGCTCTCTGTGAACTATCTAGTGGGTTGTGAAAAATCTCTGAAGGGGAAGGATGAGGCAAAAACTTCCTTTGTTAGAAAAATCAGCTTCTGCTTTAGACTGTTAGAAGAGGTGAGACCTACCACAGGGTACAAGTCAAGGCTGCATCATTTCAAAGACTTATGGGCATGTAGTGCTTTTAAAACCAACAGTGACTGTAATTCAGAAACCTTTTTCTAAGTCTTTCCTCCTGTTGTGCTGCCAGACTGGGTCAATTAGGATGCTCAAAACAGCTGTGGTGGGATTTCTGAAGGGATGTATGGGGAAGTAGGATCTCAGTAAGCTGAAGTATCAGGTCCAAGGTTTATGATGATTATTGAGACTTGTACCCTCAGAAGGGAGAAAAGGTGCCAGAATTAAAGCCTAAAATAGGTCTGAAGTGCTCAGAAATTAATATTGATCCCCGTATCTGGCTAGAATGTGGGCTTTGTGGTTGGCTGTGCTCCTTCTGTAGTGCCTGAGAAAGAAGATATATTCCTCCTACATGTAAAGCCCACCTGGACCTCCACTTGCTGAGAACAGTTATAAATTTGGGATGGGAGGCCTAAGTCGGGAAAGAATAAGCCCAAGCTTATCAGCAGGGCTTTTTCTCTCATGGAGCTGACATTGCCCACTGCATCTGCCAGATGCGTCTTGCCAGATTAGGTCTCTTTTTACTTCCTGGGATTTCCAGCCCTGCAGTTAAAGCAGGGATAAGAAAGAAGCCATGTCTGTAGGAGGTCTGTGGACCTGAGAGGCTGAAAGGAATTGCATCCACATAGTTCTGGCCTAAGGTTCATTAGCACCAGAAAACTGCTTGATGTAGCTCAGAACTGTATATGTAACCAAAGGATGGTGCCAGAATGCTGTGCCCAGATAAGGGATGATGCAGTAGCCAGAGATGTGCCATGTTGTAGGAAGAGCACAGTTATTTATGTGAACTAACATACAGAGCTCCAATCACTTTTGAAATCAATGCAAAATCTTTTTTCCACTGAGCTCTAGTGGAATCTAGTGTGTTCATTAAACATAAAAATTGTGCAGCCCTCATATCTGGGCCTGGTGCTATAAGTTTTCATATGAAATAACCTCTAGCTCAGAGAACGGCTGCAATTTCACCTCCTACAAATTAATCCTACACAAACCCAGTGTGACACATGAATCATGTAAAATATTTCTGCAGTATTTTTAAGGCCTAGGGGGACACCTGTTCAGAGGATAAAAAAATAACCTGATATTTGCAGTGGGATTTATTGAGTATAGGCTTTAAAGAGGTTGCATTTATCAAACACTGTTGAATGGATACTTGTCTGGAGTTTTCCAAAGAATTTCTAGTTGCATATAGGTTTGTGGTCCAGATCTGGACAAACACCAGGGATAAAGATAGAGAACTAATATTTTGAGAACTTATTCTCCAAAGAATCCTTGGAGGAAAAGTTCAAAAGGTACCTTCATAATAATATATTCATAAAGTGCATGCTTAACCAAGGCAAATAATGATAGCTATGTTCCCTGGTATTCCTTTGAGTGTAACAGAGGATACCACTGCAGAAATTTGGTGTGCTGCTTTGCACAATCTTTATACCATCCCCAAAATAAAGGACTTTTCAACAAGGGCAGGTGGCTGCCTTTGTGCTTTATCAGATTATCGATCAAATATGTAGGACACCACACATATTGAGAGACTTTCAAGTCTTGAATATTCTTCAGATATGCTATAATCCTTCAGACACAGTGCAGTTGTGTCTATAGGAAACACAGCAGTAGCTATGCATAAAAAATTTGGAAGTGCAGATATATTTTTGAATTGGGAAAAAAAATTCTGCTACAGGTTCAGTGCCACTGTATTTTAACTCTGGTTACTTAACTTTCTATTTATATTTAAGATGAGGAGAATTATCTCCCAAGCCTTCAGCTGAGACAGTATAAGACTATTGGGTACAGTTTAAGTTGTTGACTGATGAATGATAACCAGTTTATAGACAAGAATTTGTGTGGATGAGTAATCAAATGATGACTAATGAATAAGAGATTTTCTTTCTGGCACTTTGGGTAAACCATGCTCCACTTTGAGACAGTTTGATAACAAAGAAATAAAAGGATTTTCTGCAATAAACATTTTGCAGCTTGTCCAGCTCTCAACCAGGCTTTGGAACAATTCACCTTTAGGAATCAGTTCCAGATTAGACAAAAGATTATCAAAGGAAACTTCCATAATAAACGACTCCTTTCATGTTTTTCTCCACTGATTAACTTCACAGGGCTAACTCATTAGGTTTGAGCACTGTCTGAAGATTGTTCAAACTGTTAGTGTGATCCTAGGCACAATTTTGAACTGTGTTGACCAGGACTTGCCCAGGCAAAACCCAGGCAGTGTTTGGAGGTTAGTGTGGACCAAACCCCTTTGGAATTATAAGTATTAGGAACTGTGGCAGATTATGTAAGATTAGGACCTTATTTCAGAGGACAAGCACTTGTAACTTCAGAGATGGAGCTGTGACATAACAATGTACTTCAGGGTCAGAGCACAGTTCTTGATCCATTTCATGTGAGTTTAAATACTACATAAATTAATATATGAATCACTAACCTGCAAAATTCCTTGAGATGCCTGTCATGCTTTCCTTTGCAGAAATAGAGCTTGTACTAACACAAAGTTGAACGTCACTTAGTCTAACTTAATTTTCCTCAAAACTATAAGAAGGTTTGTGAAAAAGTGACAGTCACAGGTCAGGAACTTTGTCACAATCCTTGTGCACGACTGAAGTACAGAAGGATTGTGAAGTACAGAAGTACAACCTGTTAGATCTCCTCCTAACTCAGAGGTCTGGAGATGTGTTTTTCTTTCATTGCAAAAGAGACACTTAGGGTGTTGTAAAGGAAACCTGCAGTTGAGAAAAACAATACTTCAGCCACACTATGCTGTCTGAGACAGTTCATTAATCTTTCTCAGGCTGCTTTCTTAAGCAGAAAGATCATAGATTCACACCTCCCCAAGAAAAGCTGAGATTCTCCTTCGCCAGTTCCTTCTTTTCAGTGACGAAATCATAAGCTACAAAAACTGATTTTGACCATGGAAAATGTGAACAATTTTAAGACTAATCAAGTTCTGTTTATTCTGGTTCAGACATAATCAACTGATGTTAAATTTCTTCTCTGAATAGCAAACTGCCTGTTAGCAAATCCTCACTTCATAGTGAGTTTTATATTTAGATTCTATACAGATATTGCTGTTCCAAATATGTCAATATGTCTCTCTTTGTACTTGGAGAAACATCTTATTTCACATTTATGATAAACTGCTTCACAGGAAGTCACATCAAACAGTTGCAGGATGTAATTTTATTTAATAAGATTAGCATACTAGATATTCAGGCCCTTGGCTTCTTTGAGGGATCTCTATACTAGTACAGAAATATAATGTTGCCTGCCATGTTTCTTTGTTAAATTGAGAGAAGAAAAGCATAGACATTGGAGTGATCCTCTAAGAATTTCACTTACTGAAATCTCACAGATTTCTTGAATAGGATGAAAGTTTTTATTTTTCTCTAAGCTTGAACATCTTTTCATAATGTGAGGTCAAGAATACTGAAAAAATTCACAAAAATTGTGATGCATTCCTTTTACAAACTATTTGGTTTTGTACGTGAAAAGAGGGAAAATATATTTTGTCGCCAACAGTAAGATCTAAAGGAGAATAAAAATACATTACCTTTAATGATTTGAAATGTAATGATTTTACTTGTACAGGAAGAGTTTTATCCTTTGCTGGGGCTAAATTGTAGCTTAATTTTGGAATTTTGGAATCTCTGCTTCATTACCCATTAAGTCTAGCATCATTTTAGCACATAATATGATAAAATAATCTCGGGGTACAGTTTATTTTCTGTGTTCTGACTTTGACTCTGTTTTAGAAGAGGAGTATTATACCTAATAATAATCTATGATATCATTAAATTAGACTTTTTTTAATTTTATCATCATTCAGACCTCTGAAAAATGATCCTCATTATTTAGGTATCCCTTGCCCTGGACAAATTTTCATGGGATCAGAGTAAAATTGCATACAAAAAATCCATGTACTTAAACAAAAATTCATTAGTCCTAAGTGTCTGATTGAATTATTGTGTGACTGAAAATGCTGTTTGATAGCCAGGTAGTTAATTCTTTCTTCTCATTGATTTTGGTATCTTTTTCGAATGTTGCAAATTACAGCATATATTAAAGAAATGGGAATGGCAGAAGGAATCAGTCAAATGTTTAGGAGATCAAACCCATTGCCCAAATTTGAACATTTTCAAGGGTTTGGGTCATAGCAGTGACAAATGCTAACAGAAATACATCTTCTTGTACATGAGAACAATGAATCATGCAATCTGACCTCACAAAGACACATGTATATGTCAATGTGTGCATAGGGGAGATGGAGAAAATAATTAAGGTTTTGACTGATGATTTAAAATGAAAATTTGCTTAATTTTTTTCACATAATAAGTCTCTTGAACATCTTAATGATACATCAACTAGAAATTGCTTTACATTTTCATATTTGATTACAATTAAACCAACTCTCGTTTTTAAGGTAAGGACCAAATAGCAATGTACCTGGTTGCTATTTTTTTCTTTTTCCAACACATAGGGATAAAAAGCTTCCAGAAAGTATTGAAAGAGTAGGTCAGGGGTAGTAGAAGGTCAAGTCTAGGGATTACCCAAACCAGATAAACTCAAAATGTGTTCATACTATATAAAAGAAAAGGTCAGAAAATCAGATTCCCATCCTCTGAATATCATCCATATTCAAGTAATTTTGTCCCACTCAAATCACATTCAGACATCCTAAACAGGTCCATATTCAAATTCCATATTCATAGTGCTGAAAATCCATTTTGTTTTAGAATTATGCCTGTCTTTTGGCTGTGCTAATATTTTTAGCTGACTGCTTTGGCAACACAATCTCTGGCTTCTCAACATTTTCCATTTCAAAGCCACCAAACTGTGAAATACAGCAGTTAAATTCACCAGGCATTGGAGGACAATCTCATTGTGAAGGAAAAAGAGAGAAAATTTTAGCCAGTAAAAGTAGGTTTCCTCCTAGCCCCCAAAGTACTAAGCTCAAAGACCCGTTCCAGTCCCCTGAGATCAAGGTACAGTAATTTTGTGTCAAGTATGTTGCCTGCTACCATCTGGAAATAGAATATGTACAGAAAAACAACTTTACCACTTGTCAGGATTTCTGGACAGCTCAGGGAGGTGACAACAGTGCATGCATAGTCAAGGTGTGCTGGACTCAAGGCACAGACTGACGCAGGTGCATGCAGACAGTGAGACGAATGCTTGCAGAGATGACCAGAGGACTGGCCACATCTTCCCTGTCAGAACTGCAGATGCACAACAGCAATTTTGTCACCTGGGCACACAAAACTTCATGCTCATATGTTACAGGGAACGAGCATCCACATTCTCAGCCAAGATTTCCCAGGAAAGAAGAGAGGACAAGGGGTAAAGGAAGCTGATTTGTCTCACTCTCAAATTAAGAAGATGTGATCTAGAGGGGCAAGATATATGGGATATTGCAAGATTTCTGACATGTCTCCAGTGCTAGCCTGGTTTAGTCACACTTCAGTGTATGTGCTCTTCCAAAGGCTGGTTGAAAGGGAGCTTCTAAAACAGAAAGGTTTTTTTCTGTAACTTTTACAGAAAAAATACTTTCTGTCCAAGTGAAAGTGAAACCATATCTCCAATTGCTCCCCATATGCTCCTTGGTCATGGAGTGTTACCATTTGCCTGCTGTGGAATACTTCTTAGAACACACTAAGAGAGGAGAGAGCAGACATGAGAACAAACACAGATCTGCCAAATTTAGGTGTTCATTCTGATATACACATGATGATGTACCCTGTTTTACCTCACAGCCCCATTTCGCTTCCAAATACCCTTGCAGGTCTTGTTTCTCAAGTATTGGCTCTGCAGTAACTTCTTTCTTCTACAGCTCTGCACCAGATGGATGCAGAAGTAGAAGCAGACAGGGCATGAAACTGTATTTCCCATCCTCAGCTACTGTCAGGGCAAGACCGTGTTTGAAAGGGCAAATCCTGGACATTACTTGTTGTACCTGATATCTGACCCTGTCCCATTGTTGCACAAGGACTGAGAGACTTGTAAACGTGGGTTTCCAGACTTCTGAGGTCTTCAACTATGAAAAACTAATTTTCAAAATTGTTTCATGTCATGATATATGCTACAATGATTTGGCAATATTTATTATGAACAATAGTATTATAGAAGCTTGAATAAATATTAACAATTCCATTATATTTTATCAATTCTGTAATCTGATGAAAATAGATATCAAATTAATGAAATCAAATTATCCTGCCATAAGGTCCTATTGATTACTACCATTTCTTTTGCTAGACCTAATTTAATATGATTCTTTATTTTTTATTGTTCTCAAATGGCTAATTTGTTTCAAATTTATTCACACTTTCAAAAGATAAATGTATGTACCATACATGTACAGAAATCACTCCTGCACAAGTGTTTTGTGCATCTGGGCAAAACAGTGAGGAAGAACTTTCTTGTTGCTTTTTCTTAGGTGACTGCTAGTAACAGAAACACTATGTACTTAAGTGGAGGCAGGGCCCATTTCTAGAATTCCCAGATTAATTCAAGCCAGCACTCTAGTACATGCATGTAATCAAATGATGAACAAAAGAGATTAATTATGTGCTTAAATGCTTTGCTTAACTGGATATTCAGCTTCTAGCTTCTAAAACTTGATAGAATTAAAATATCAGATAATTTTCACAAATAAGGACAAAGCTGCTTCTCAAGTCAATAGAACAAGTTCTGATTGCAGGTATATCCCCGAGATCCCACAGTCACTCCTGAGACATCTTATTTTGAACAACTGGATATAATAGACCACACTAGCCCATGAGGAGCTGTGTATACTTACATAGGATCAGAACTCACATATTTTTCTTTGATGAAATGATGAAAAGCAATGTCAGAAACTGAGTACATGAGAATACAAAAATTAAAAAAAATCTTAGAATTTCCCAGTTATCAGATAAAGAGAAAAACATTAGTCTGGGAGGTAATCACAGAAATGTTTCTAAAGTTAACAAATTCAGCCTCAGGAATTGTATGGGGTGGAATGTCTATGTTTCTCTATGGCTCTACAGCTGCTAAGTAAAACATGGATAAATACTTGCAATATGTTCATAGCACAAATGTAACCTCGTCTATTCAGTATGGATTGTCTTATTTCTATCTGCCCTAGCTAATATTTTTCTCTCCTAATAAAAAAGAAAATCACTGTGACTCTGGTTGAAATAAATATTTTTGAAATCAAAAATCAAAAATATTATAAAATTTAATAGATTGATATTAAGGCTTCTCAAAACCACAGATAAGGTCAAGGGAGGTGATCTTTCATCTCTGTGAGATATTGGTGGGCCACACCTGGAGTAGTGGGTCAAATGCTGGGCTCCCCAGCACAATAGTGACATGGAAATTCTGGCACAGGTCCAGAAAAAGCCACAAAGGTGATTAAGGAGCTGAAGTACTTCTCCATTCACCCTGGAGAAGAGAAGAGCCAAGGGCATGTTTAAAAATATCTGGCAGAGGGCAGTAAAGAAGATGCAGTCAGGCTGTATGGGTGACAGCTGAGAGAAAAAAAGACCATGGGCACAGGCAGAAATACAGGGAATTTTAGCCATAATAGGTGTAAAGGAATTGTCTGAAGAGTTTATGTAGTCTGCATCCACTGATATTCAAAACCTGACTAGAAAAGGCCTTCAGCAACCAGCTCTAGCTGATGCTGCTTTGAACAGGGGGCTGCATTTCACAATCCTCAGAGGCCCTTCCTAACCACAATCATCTTGTGAGTCTTGATCAAAGATTGGTTTCTATTGTTAAAGCCAGAATGTCCATGAAGATGCAGATGTCTTGCCAGGATGAGGAATACAGCACACATGAGCTCTTTCTGCCACAGGCTTCTGCAACAGAGCTAACTTGCCAGACTTGTGCCAGACCAGGCATGAAAAATCCAGCTCAACAACACTTTCTGATTTGAGACAAAAGGAAATCACAAAATTTGGCTAATAATTCCAGTTTATTTTTTTTTTTACTTTCTGAGAAAAGAAATGCAACACTCGTGTCTTTATCACTTTTACTTCCTAAATTTTTCTGTGTTCTAAGAGGAGATCTAACTACTTATTTTTGCCTTTTTGTTATGCATGTGGTTATCCAGAGAGCAGTGCTGAAATAAATTGTGAACTGTCCTTGGAGAGACATTCAGCCCAATTTGGAGTGAAGGCCCAAACTGAAACAGGCTGCCCAGGGAAGTGGTTTAGTCACCATCCTTGGAGGAATTTCAAAGATATGGTGCTGAGGCACATGGTTCAACAGTGAACTTGGCAGTGCTTGGATAACGGTTGTGCTCAATGATCTTAAAGTTCTTTTCCAGCTGAAAAAATTCTACAAATCTATGAAAGTCACGTGTTCTAACTACAGTATGATATACACAGAAGGGCTTTGTGAAGTCTCAAGGACCATATCCTGGTTTTGCCAGGAATAATTTTGTTCCTAGTAGCTGTATATTGCTGTAGTTTTGATTAAGTATGAGAATAGTGTTGATAATATGCTGATGTTTTACTAGTTGCTAAGCAGTCAAGTCAAGCAGTCAAATCAAGGCCTTCTCAAACTGCCCTGCCACTGGGGAGGGTGGGGTTCTCTGGGAGAAGACACAGCTAGGGGAACTAAGCCCAACTGACCAGAGTTGTTTCATGTGTTCCATATAACATGGTGTCAGGCTGTAAAATAAAACTGTGAGGAGTTGGCCAGGAAGGGGTTGTGGTCTGCTGCTTGGGGCTGGCTTTGCATCATTCAGAGCTTGGCAGGCAATTTTAATATGCACAACTTGTTTCGTATGTTCTTTATCATTGTCATTATTTTCCCTTCTTTTTCTGTCCTATTAAATTGTATTTCCTTTAACCCATGGGTTTTTACTCTCTTTCTGATTGTCTCTCCCATCCCACGGGGGGAGAGTGAACAAACAACTGTGTGGTGTTTAGCTGCCTGCCAGGTTAAACGCAGCAGACAATTACAAATGTCCAGGGTTAAGAGCATGACAAATATCTCTTAGGTCTGTCGAGGCTTAAAGGAAACTGTGGGACAAGTCAGACATCCAAGAATGGATCTGTACATACTAGCAGGTCTCATACCTCTTAAAGTTAAGTATTATTGCTTTCATACAAAACCATAAAGGTGTGTTTAGTAATACCACTTCTACAGCCATTAGGCGTGTCTTAAAGAGAACTATTTGCAATTTTCTTTCAAAGGTGTCCAGCTGACACTTCTACCCCATAAAAAAGACACACAGTCTTTTTTCCTTGAATATGCAATTTCTTAGTGCATTACTCCTCAAGTGGCTCAGAGCTTAGCCCACATAGCCAAATAAGGAGACTATGAGCAAACCTCTTAAATGTATCACAGATTCAATCAGGGCTTGGATGTGGTGTAAAACAGACTGCTGTGACAGAAGTTACAAGTGCTCACATCTTTCTTAGGCATTCAGATTTACCCATTTTGTTCTTATGAATCCACCTTTCACCAAGGAAAATAACAATATAGAAGGACTATTCCTATTGCTTTATTATAGTAATGTGTCACCGTGTTGCATCCACAGTATTCCTTCCAGATGTACTCATGAGAATGTTTATAGATGTAACTTTTTGAGTAACTTTTCAAATATTTAAGCAGATGGAGCATCTGCTTATATGAAGTCTATAAATAGGGTGGGGTGTTAGTAAAGGCTTCATTATTGGCACAGCAAATGTGAGAAAGATTACTGTCCCTTGTAAAAGCAGTAAACACTCTGGGAGCTGCAGTCTGCATGTGGATGGCGAAACCTTTCCAAAGGTCTCTTCCTCTCTCATCACTAGACTATATTAGCAGCCTAGCAAAACAGGAGCTCTCTATTAAAGAGACAGGAGCAAGGCAGGGTAAAATGCTGGAAGTAAAGCCACATGGCAGTAGTCATGGTGAATAACTCTAGCTGTAAAATTTCATTAAATGAAATTAACTTTATAGTCACAATAAAACTGGAAATAGGAAAGGTTATGTTCTTTCTGAAGAGAAAATCCTAGCTGTTTCAAGTTTAGAGGGAAGGCATTTAGAAGTATCTGCAAATATACTATTAAGCCCTGAAGTTCAGCTACAATGAGCCATGAAAGAGGAGTAGAAATCTGCATATAAGTGTAATGTAAGGTATAATCCTATTAAAATCACATGAAATCTATGAATTTACAGTGAGTGTTCATGTGCACAGTAGCAAGTCCCAGGAGGGGAAGCTTCAAGAATGTCAGTCTTTATTGCTATGGAATGTGATACGTATTAGCTTAGTATTCCTCTCATATTGTTAACTTACTATTCACTTTGCCACTGCTACCTTCTCCCACATCAAATGCAATGATTACAGTGAGAATATTGCCAGGACCTCTCTTGCTTCCCTGAAGCCTCAAAAATTCCAATCTCTTTCGTGAATTGCTGTCTAATTGCAGTGTTTCCCTTCCTTACAGAGAGTTCAGTGTATTTTTTAGAATTACTAATAAAAGCTTATAAGCCTCAAAGACTTGGACATCTAATCTGGGACAGCAATGGTTTCTGGATTCCACCCCCAGCCCTTTTGTGCTGTTTGGAAACATAGCATGAGATATTTTCCTTTAAATATTTAAGACACAGCATGATCATTTCGGTGTTTATTTGAATTCACCAAAATGTTATTGATATTATTTGCAAAACAATAACAATTGGTATTGAGGGACTATTTTCCTTAGAATAAAGTCTTCTGTTTACCTCTGGAAACAAGGGAAGGGAGGTTTGAGTCATGATAGGGTGAGGAACATAAAACATTTGCTAGCCAGAGTTCTTATTTATAAGTACTCTGATTTCTACATATAAAAGAAGAAACATACTGACCAAGATCATATCACCAGTTAAGTTACCTGCTTAGTCCTGTTGGCATTCCCTACAGTGCAGTTCCTCAAACCAAAGGACTGAATCTCTTCAGGAGCTTCCCATTAATTTTTTGAAGGGAGGGCAGGAAGCAGGAGAGAGGGAGATGGAGAGAGAGATGTATGCATATATATATATTTCTTTTATATTCTTACATGAGAAGCCTGGCAACAATCACACAATATTTTGCAAGTTGATGATGATCTTTCTGTTATTGAATTTAACTATTCAATAACTATTCTGTTATTGAATTTAACCTTGTTCACCTGCAACTTAACCCCTTGTATTTGCAAACACTTCTTAACATACATGGATTTACATCTAGTTTAGATTTATTCTTCAGGATTCCAGAATCTAACAACATACCTCTGGAATCAATTGAACATCTGTACTTTGTCTGCAGATCAACAAAGTTTTCAGAGGCAAACTATGGTTTGGTTTACATCAGTATTTAACCTGGGTGCATGATATTGTTAGCGAATTCCAGTTGTTCCTGCAACAAGGAAGGTAATAGACTCATAGAATGGTTGGATTTGGAAGAGACCTTAAAGACTATCTAGCTCCAAACCCTCTGCCATGGGCAGGGACACTTTCCACTGTTCCAGGTTGCTCAATGCTCCATCCAGCCTGGCCTTGAACACTGACAGGGATGAGGCACCCACAACTGCTCTGGGCAAACCGATCAATTCCAGTGTCTCACTATCCTTGCAGTAAAGAATGTCTTCCTGATGTCTAATTTAAACCTTTTATCTTTCAATCTAGAGGCATTCCCCCCTGTCTTATCGCTACAGTTCCTGGTGAAGAGGCCCTCTCTGGCTTTCTGTTACACCCACTATAGGTACTGTTGCTGTGAGGTCTCAATGTAACCGTCTCTTCTCCAGACTGAGAGTCTGACTCCCAACTTTCTCAGCCTGGCTTCGTAGGGGAGGTTCTTCAGAGGTTCTTCAGTCATTTTATCCACTTCTGGGCCCTCTCTGGACTTGCTGCAACAGTTCCATGTCCTTCATACTCTGGGGACACGTGAACTGTACCCAGCACTGCAGGTGGGGTCTGACCAGAGCAGGGCAGAGGGGGAGAAGGGGAGAATCCCCTCTCTTGGCCTGCTGGCCGTGCTCCTTTTGGTGCAGCCCAGTTGGCTTTCTGGGCTGTGAACACACACTGATGGCTCACGTTGAGGTGTCATCAACCATCACCCCAAGTCCTTCTCTACAGGGCTGCTCTCAATCAATTCTTCACCCAAGCTGTACACTTTCTTTTCAAGATGGCAGTCTTCAGGTCTTAACTAGAAAAAAAAAATGTTGATGTTCAATATCATAACAGAACAAGAACAGCAAAACAAGAAAAATTCATGGTAGAAAATATTTAATTCAGACTTCATCAAAATGTTTACACCAGAGAATGGTATTTTATTAACTCTTTTGTTTCAGATATTCCTTTAAATATTTGAAACATTATATGTTTATATATATATATTTAATAATGTTCTCAATGGCATTTTTTCTTAAACCAGTCTTCCACCTTGAAAAGCTTGTAAAAGAACAAATCACAGATTTTCAGAATAAGTGATGCCTCTGAAAGAGTAACTGTCTAAGAAAGTAAAAGGATCGTCAGAAGCTCCAAATATTGCCGAATTTAATTGGCATCTTGTTAAAAAGAAGCTCTTCATTGGAGGTTTTTGTTTGTTTGTTTTTTGTTTGGTTTTTTTTTTTTTTTGTATGTGGATCATAAAACAGAATATGAAGAAATGTAAATCTATGACAACACCTGGGAGATGCAGCCATGCAGTGATCCAAATTATTACAAAGGAAAACCAGACAATATAAAACAATGGTGAAGAAAATGGGAGGGAATAATATACCTTATATAGAAATTCTGTAGTCCAGACTTCTTGGAGGCCAGGAAAGGTGGTAGGGTGCCTCAGCTGCCTGAAGCTCCATCTTCCCAATAGTGTCCTATGCAAATTCATTTGGACAATCATGGGCAGTTTCCCCAAGGAAATTTTGAAGAACCCCCCTAACACACTGGCCTCCAAGAGAACCCTTCAAAATCTTTGGATGTCCTTACTTACAATCACCATGAAAATGAGGATAATTAGGAAACATCACAATTCTGAGAATTCAGTGACCACATACATTTTCTCAGGCAAAAATATCTTGCATGTCTTGCATGCATAAAAATAGAGCAATATGGAAGAATATGTTCAAAACACGTGGAAAAGAAGGGATAACACATCAAAGTGAAGAAAAAGTCATAACAGAAGCACTTGGAAAGTAATATAGAAAATTTAAAGAAAAAGTTACCATCACAAGTCCACTCACCTGGTTGCTGAGCAACATGTTCATTTGTAACAATCACTATGCTTCATAAAACATGGTTTGTCTCTTTGCTAGAGGTGTTATATAGATTTCTCAGTCTGTAGTCTAGAGACAGCCAGACCTTGAAAAATACAGAATAAACCAACAGGCTTCACCTGAAATCCAATTTATTTTATAGTCTCCAGAAATAATTCCTATAACCAAGTGCTAAATGTTTGGTCAATATTACTTCTTTACTTCATGCTTTGCAATTAAATTTGCTGCTATATAGGGAAATGATAATTATAGCACTTGAGAAGCACTTTGTACTTCCAAAGCTCTATTCAAAAGTTAATTACTAAAAAGTGATACAGCTTGACCCCTCTGGCTGTGTACCCCGGCAGGGCTACACGCAAGGGACATTTCTGTGAGGTTAGCAGCTTCCACAGTCTCTCCTTAACTGTGCCACAGATTTCCTAGATGAGTCTTGTGCGATAACTTAGGTGCAAATTTTGCTGATCTTGGTCACAGTCGATATAAACAAATAACTTAAAATTACTTCATTACAATTTCATTAGCCCAGCTGACTAACACTGTGCTCTGTGAAAAACCTTAATGAGGAATCCTCATTGTAAGTAGAGTAAAAGAGCAACAATAAATTTAAAAAATGAAAAAAGAAATTTGTTATTGGACTTCAATTTTATTTTTTTTACTTCAAAAGAATGATGAACATAGTAAAAAATTCTTTTTCAAGACTTTTCAACCTGAAAGTATGTCCTTAAAACCTTGAAATAAATATTCACAGCCTTACTTCCATAGTCATTAATTGTGGAAAACACAGATGCAATTTTCTTAAAGAACAAAATCAGCAGGTGAGTAATATTTAGGGTACCAAAAGAAAAGATTTCACGTTGGCTGCATGATCTGGCCTTTGGTTATGATTTACACACAGTACAGTACAAGTTTTAGCACTTATGCATATTTGTAAGTCAAACAAATAAGTAACTTTTGTCTTCACTACTGGACAGAAAACACAGTATCTAAATGTACTCTCAAAACCACTTAGATTATCAGCAAAAGTATTTTCTCTTTCCATATGCTAAGTGTCTTAGAGTATTTCCAATACTGTCTGAGGATAGTCTACGAAACTGTGAGACTCCTTTTATTCACATTAAATATTGAGAAAAATTCTTTTAAGAGAAACAATGAGTTGTCAGTTACTCTTACGAAAATAGCAAAGTTTTCTTGTAGGTGGGATATAAAAGTAAAATTTCTGACAGCACTGTCCAGTCTATCATGTGTGATAATTTTTTTTAATATATTACTACGTAGGGGTTTTTTCTAATTTTGAGAAGTTTAGGAAACACTTGATCTACTTGATGTTTTTATCTATGCTAAGATACTTTCCAGTACATGGTCCTTTTTGCATTTTCAGTTGTCTTTCTGGAAACTGTGGGAAAAATGTGGGACTTATTAGTGTGACTGTTACATGTCTATGATTCTGCTGTTTGTTATAAAAAATAATAGGTAAACACAAATTTGGATGATTTTGTATTTCTGCATAAATTCAGAACATGAATTTAGGTAACACCCATTATCAAAATGTACTGGGATAATATAGCAGACCTTGCATGTTGTACCTCTGAGTATACCTTTATACTCATAGAAAAGGGTGTGAAGTAAAGGTCAAAAAGAGATGACTTCTAAAAAATGCAAGTCCTCCCAAATACTGGGAAGTAACTACCCATGGAGAAAAGCATAAAATATTCAAATTGTGTCTTGAAACCTCCAAAGATGGGGACTCTACACTCTTCCACTGCTTGATTGTTCACACCGTAAATGAATATTTTCTTATATCAAGGTTGTCAATGTTTGGGGCAAGTTAGGCAAAAAACAAGGGTGAAACCTATATCTCATTCAATTTATGCCTTTTGCTCCTTGTCTTCTCCATGTGGCTCCTTGCAAAGAGTTCCTCCATCCTCCTTGTAGCTACCCTTTAAAAACTAAAGTACTGTGATAATACTTGCTAATTCAGCTATTTGCTTATTTTGTGTCAGATGGAGGACTTTGCACTTCTGTGTGTTAATCTTCTTGCTAGCCCACTCTTCCAGCCTGTCCAGGTTTCTCTCTAAGATGGCTTTCTCTTCTGTTCTTTCCACCTCACCAGACAGTTTGGTGCCATCACCAAACTTGGTGAGAGCGCTGTTTGTTCCATCCTTCAGATCATTTATGAAGATGCTGAACATTGATCACCATGAGCTGTCAGCCAGTTTCCTACCCATATTGCAGACCACCCATCTAATCTGTATCTCATCAGTTTTTCTAGAAGTTTTATACTTTTAGTAGAAGTCTTGCTGTTTTACTCAGCATTCTGGCATACTGGATACAAGGCAGTATATACTGACAAAGCTAATAGGTGCACCCGTAACTAGAGGGAACTTGAAAAAATAATTTCTGTCTGAAGCTGTCACTGAGATTTGCCCCTACATTTTTCAAAATCAGGTTGTGCATTAGTTTTTTGTCCCTGGAGAATTTTTTTTTTTTTTTTTTTAATGCAAGAAAGGCACATACATATCTCAAATTGCCATATGCTTTAATGTTCCCTAAAATGAGTTTGGAACAAAAACTGGCTAGAAAACACAATTTCTAGTGGGTCTGCAGAGTAATATCCCTGCTTGCAATGAATGAAATCTAATCTTTCCAATCAGTATACACTCTGCTGCTTGGTATGACACATATGGTAAACTGATGTAGCCTTAAATGAATACCAGTAGTAATAATAATAACAACAGGGAAAGATCCATAGGAGAAGAGAACCATTATAGCATGGTTCTCCCTTACTGGTAATTTGAGATGCTGATTCACATCATAAGGCGCTATTGGAGGTAAACCATGTGACCAGCCAGAGAAGGCAGATTTGGACATAATGGCAACTGAATATTAAAGTGCTGAATTCAAATCCAAGGTCACATCCAGAGCAAAACTGAATTATAAACTCTTAACAAAAATATCTTAAATAGTAATGTTGTTATTACCTAGTGCCTTAGAAAAATACATGCTCTTATAGATTTCTTATTTCCTGGGTGGGTGAAGTGTGATCAGTTTGGGATCTTCATTTCTTCCATACTGTACTGCAGTTTAGATAAAATTGAACATGTGCTAAGCAGAAATAGATACCATTCTGTGATGCCATTAGTACAACTTGGATTCAATTAAGTGCTCGTACAGAACTTGCTGTTTTCTTATTCTAAGATGTTCAGTAAATGACATCTTAGACTGATTCAGAAATACAAGGGTTTTTTTATTATATATGATACATGACTCAAAATACAACATTTTACTGTAACAGATAAATTTATAAAGACACTTTGATGGCACAAGTCTGTGTAAAACATTTGGACTGTAGCTTCTAAATTTGCACTTGAGAAAAAAAAAAGTCAGAGCCTTGTTTTCAGATAATTTGTAAGTGTGTATTAAAATTGGCATCATTTGAAGTGCTACCTTAGAGAGGTTTTCCCTACACAAGTTAGATATATTAGAAGTATAATTAATAATGATCCAAAAAACTTGGAACTAGTGCAAAGCAGTTAATTTAAATATCCGTTCTCTGACACATTAGCTGTAAAAACTTGCAAAACCAAAACTGTTTGGAGAAATTCACATTAAGAGAATTCATTGTTCTGGTTTCCTTGCATAGTTTTATGCAATATCAGCCATGTGTTACATATGATTTCTAAATTCCATTTCTTGTCCTAATGTGTCCAGCAAGGTTTCTAAACATAGGTAAAAAGGGCAATGATGTTCAAGTTCAGGGAAAATTTTTTGCAAAGGACATGTTCTCCTGTCATATAACAAAATTTTAATTCCACCCCCTCCACCCAATTTTCACACAATAGCTGTAAAGTGCAGCTTTTAGGCAGCTAAAACATAGAGGGAAATAGCCACAAAACACCAAATGTAAAACATATGGGAACCCAAATATATTAAACACACCTAATGCTTACCTCAAGGAAAAACTTTTTCCTGTTGACCTGGAAATGTAAATATAAGATTCTTTGGATTCAGAATAGGCTATGCAATGAGAAATAATTATTTGCTTACAAATTCTAAAAAGCACTATACACTGATACTTTTGGATAACAACAAATACACATGGACTACTATCAAATTACACATTGAGCTAAAAAAAAAATCTTAATTTAAACATGTTATTCAAATTTATTGACCTTGTTACAAATTCTAGGGCTTTCCAAAATTATGTGATGGCAAAGCATAACTGCACATGAAAGCTGTCCTGAGGGAAATCTTAGAGCTTTTTCTAGGATAAGGAAGCTGAAAAATTTAAACACAAGAAATGGCTACATCTCTTACATATTTTTGAACAAGCAGGGCTGTTACTTGACAAAGTCGCTTAGCAGTGAAGTAGCTAGTGTAATTTAAACTATTGTTCTGTTTTTGTGGGAATATACTACTGAATGAAAATACAGCTGTTCAAGCTGCTGCAGAACAACTATTTCAAGCTAACATTAGACCCTGAAAAACAATTGGGCTGAAATTATAACTTGTCAGCCAATACTGGTCATTTAGATAGGGGAAAAAAACTTGCTTTTCTGGAGTCAATTCCAGCACAGAAAAAGAGGTGTTGGATATCCTGTCAGTTATAGAAATTTATGTTTTGACTTTATATTAAATATTGCTTAGACTGTCCCAAACCCATGGCAAACATTCAGTTAAGAAATGGAAAAAAAATCTTTACATATAAATATGTAAAGAATTAAACAGCAATTAGGACATCTAGAGAGAGCAATGTCAAAGATTTAATTTTTTAAATTTGCAGTATTTTTCATAACCATGTATAATTAGTATTTCATCACTATAAACTAAGAAACTGAGAGAGTTCTAGTAAATTATCTAATATTTAGATGTGCAATTTTGTCTTTTCATGATAGATATGAAAGGTATGTCCTGAAATTCTCTTGAAAAGAAGAAGGGAAGGGAAGGGAAGGGAAGGGAAGGGAAGGGAAGGGAAGGGAAGGGAAGGGAAGGGAAGGGAAG
>VZUI01030344.1:0-19703 GCA_013401135.1 Cettia cetti | reverse complement strand
TTGGTTCACTCTCAGAATCAGTCTTAAAGATACAGAAACTCAATATACAGCACAAACAGAATCGACGATTGGGGATACAAACATCATAAAGTCACCCTAGGACAGAGTCCTTCATCTTCATGAAACATTGAACCACCCATTACTAGTCTTGGTTCTGTAAAACCAACTGCAGACATAGTCAATTTTCAGGGAAAAGAAACAATAGATGGGCATTTTTAAAAGTCGGTATTATTTTTAGAGAGAGTTTTGGTTCCTGAGTCATTTAAACACTCCTAAAAATCTTTACCTGCACAGAAATAATTTTTCGCTCTCAACTATAACTTTTCCTTGTACAAATGAGGGCTATTGGCACTATAAAAACCCTTCTGCACAGACAGAGATGGCCTTGGAGCAACACTGAGGGAAGGAAAATGCCTCTGCAAAAGAACAAAAGTGTTCAAGATTAGGACATGGTTTAGTGAGGGAAGTTGGACTTGGTGATCCAGAGGCCTTTTCCAATACAAGTGATTCTAAGACAGTGAGACCCTTGACTGATAACGTGACATTTATTGGTATTTGGTTCAATCTAGAGCTTCATTATTGCTGTTTGGATCATGCTTTTATTGTGAAGGAACTAGAGTGAATTCCTGGAAGTCACTGGCAGTGAGCTAAAAAGTAACAGACCGTTTACACAGAACTTTGTCATAAAAGGTACCATGGAACATGAACATATCAAGTTCCTTTTCTGCCTCCTCTACTCAAAATTAGTCAATTATTGATAGTTCCTTTTCTTCCTCACCAAGGGAAAGCTATTCTAGTTTTACTCCTTCTGACTGCAAACAGGAATTCAGTTCTGCTTCTTTCAAACCAGTCCTTTCCTATTGGTCTGCTAGTTCAACAAGGGCTTGTTTTGTTCCTATGAGATTGACTCTATCAGAAATTTGATCACACTAGTTCTGTACAATCTTTAGAAATTATTCCGATCCATTTTATTTAAAAATTAAGCCAATTAATGTAGAAATTTGTAGCTCAGATGAATGAATAAGCAAATGCTCACAATACAATTCAAATTATATAAACTTTTTTCTTTTTTAAAAAAAGAAAGTAATATTCATTTTATATCTAGACTGAAGACTTCGACAAAACTTTAAAACAGATAATTCACTGCTTAAGTCAAAGGAAGACTTTCAAACTGAAACCATAAATGATGATTGAGTCACACATGCAACGAGTAATAGAGATATTTTCAATGTGGAAGTGTGATCAAGTCAAACAGAGTTTAAAATAAATCCCGCTCTGGTACAGCAAGGAGAACAGAACAAGTGAGCATTGCAGTTCTTTTTGCTTGCACTCTGTGTGCATGGAGCCTGTTTTTCCACGGGAATATCCTTGGGAAATCTAACTATCATAACAAACTGTTCTTATAAATATACATGGAATTTGGCTGCTAGGGACCTCATCTTAAGTGGAGATCATTATGGTAGGGTTTTTTCAGCAAATTTTCTTCCAGTGTAATGGAACTTATGCAGGTGTACATTATCTCACCCAGATTTTTTAGCATATCTCCTCTACATTTTTATTTTTTTTGTCATTTCTCCTTGTCTGATGAGCACACAGTTGATATCCTAGGAAAAATCACTCCTTGAGCACCAGCTTAAGTCACTGATGATGACTGGAGGAGTGAGAGAATGTCATTGACCAGGGTGATCAATCTTAAAGTGTATGGGGGGAAAATATCTCTGCATATTTGGATAAAATTCAGACCATCCTGAACTCCAAATCAAAATTCCTGCAGGGTATAGTGGAGATCATGACAGTTTTGAAATACCCCATAACAAAGATTAAACTGCACTGAATATTCATTCATGTACAAGAACACTAGCCACAAAAAAAATAACAAAGATAGGAGAAGAACCAAAACAGATAAGTAGGGCTGATGTCCTGAAAAAATACAGCTGCAAATGAACTGCTCAGGAGATGGTGCCTTGCCATATCTCCATGATCAACAAATCACTGATATTTTATCAAGGAATGTAGTTTTTTTCCCATCTTGTGATTGCTCCATATGGAAAAGTGTTGTTGCTACATCTGTATATTGGTTTAAAAGATGGATGTAGATGATTTAAAACCCTTTCTGATTTAAGGTACATGAACTCAGCTTGTTTCTATAAGATTCTTCCCTCTCGTGCTGGTTTTAAATTTTGAGGAGCACAGGGAACTTCTCCGTACACTCACCCAGTGCTGGAAGGAAGTGTTCAGTATTGGCCAGGGTTGAAAAGACTACACAGGAAACTCACAAATATGTTTCAGCTGTCAGACTGTGTATTTGGTAATCTCTGTTCAGTGGCCACAGTTCTTCCAAGAGACAGCATGTGTCTGTTACTGCTCAGGGCCCTCGGGTGAATTAAGGTTGCACAGCAGAGGAAGCTGGATCCTTCCTTGCCTCATTGGATAAGGAAGCCGAGTGTTAGGCAGAGAGTATGTGTGATGACAGACATAGTAAAGACTAGAAAGGTTAAAGAAGATGAATGTAAGCTTGGGAAATTGCCTTATGTCCCTGCCTCTGCCACAAAGTTAGTGTATGAGAAAGGGCAAATTACTTAAGCAGAAATCTTCAGAACTGGACATTGAAAGTGCATTATCAAGGGATACAACTTTTGATACCTGAAGCTTCTTTTAAATAATTGCTGAGCAATCACAGCTGCAGGCAGAGTTGCTTGGAGATGTGCTTTGAATATATAAATTGCTATGAAGATTTTTCTGCATCTTAAAGATACGAAAGTATTTCTAACCTACTACTGCAAAGCTAATAATGACTAGAATCTCATTTCTTGTTCATGAGCTGTAAAAATGAGAAAAATAAAGTTTAATCTTGAACCATGTCCTTTTTTGCATCAGAATACATGTCCGCCTGAAGACAGGTGATATTGTATTCACTGTTTCATTAGAAGAGCTGACAGATCTAATGACTAATGCTGAATAAAGAGTTAAAAAGATTGGATAAGGATAGTCAGGAACATTTTAGAAATCATCTTTTTAGAAAGTGTCAAAAAGAGTCTGCTAAGGCAGTCACGTAATTTACATTTCTCAGCTTTTGAATAATTTGGTTCAGACACATCCTACATTCTTTTCATTTTTTAATCTTATGGGTAAGATACTAGCTGGAGTAGAAAAGATTTGGCTTCTGTCTAGAACTTGGTCTTAATAATGACTTAAATTGTGAGGACTACAAAACATGTTTCACTTTGGTTCATGGAATCAGTGCATGTGGGTGCTGGGAAGTGACCTCTGGACATGGTCTGGTCCAACTGCCCTGCCCAAAACACAGCCAGCACAGACTGCATAGAGCCAGCAGGGTTTCAAGTATCTCCAAGCATGGAGACTCAACAGACCCTTTGTACACTGTGTTCCAGGGTTTGTCTGTACTCATGGCAAAACAGGGGTAACTTCCTGCAATTCACTTTGTGCTCATGGTCTTTGTATTTTGCGAGGCACTGCTGGGAATGGTGTTAACACTAACCAGCCTCGCCCATGTTCTTCACTGGGCAGGGTAGGCAGGCAGACAGGGGTGAGGTGAGAGAGACAAAACCGAGATGAACTTTCCCATAACTTTCTGTGTAGATCCTACCCATCAATGCAGCACCAACATGGGGTTCCAGCCGTCTGAAGGGATATAAGACGTTACATGCAATATCTGCCCCCCTTTCTTTGTTCTGTCTTAAGCTATTTTGTTAAGCCGTTTGTGGTTAGGTCTTTGTTACTGAGAACCAGAAAGAGCCCCGTGCCCTCGCCTCCCACCACTCCTGTCCTCTCCCCACCTCACTCCCCAGGATTCCAGCTGGGTCCTCAGCCCTCCCAATATTCATTAATTCCCAGTTCTCTCTCAAATAAGGAAGGGATGCTCACCTTCCTACATAACAGATAGCAGAATAAAGCCATAACCTGGTAAGGGATACAACATCAGCATGCCTGTCAAAGGGTTAGGGTTTTATGCTAAACTATGCTTTAAAACATTTTTTCCATTAGAATAATTTACTTCTCAGTAGCAGGTCCACTTAATGACTTGTTCTTGCAAGACATGAAAAAGGCTTTTGAAATGCAGCTAAGGAAGCTCTTGACTGAGGGTCCCCAGCCTCAATGCCAACTGTCAGATTTGGATGCAATTAATCAAGTGAAAAGGCAAGAACTCTTGAGGCCAACTGCAACTACATCATTACAGCACCATTCAGCATGTTTATGTGGGAAAAACACATTGTTACAGAATGATATGACATATAAAGTGCTGAAAGTAGCTAACAGCTCTGACATGTAATGGAAGAGATCATCCATTTCATTACCCTCAAAAAAAATTTCACCTGGGCTTATTTGTTCAGACAAACTGAAAGAGAATTTTTTAATGATAGTTTCCCATTTATTTTTCTGTCTCTCTCAGCAGAATCACAAGAAGCTTGAAATTAATCTGGCAGCTTTCTTTTCCAGGTCCCTGCCATCTAATGAAGGAATCAGGAGCTGTTTTGAGCAATGCAGGTGATCACTTGCACAACTCAAAATGCAAACGATATTTTGATATTTTAGCAAGTGCCCATGGTAGTCTGTGCTTGTACAGACAAAATCCATTGCTAAATTTGTCTTGAGTTTATCTGTCTAACCTGGTAAAAAAAAAAACAAAAAACAAAACAAAAAAAAAAACAAAAAAACAAAAAAAAAACCCCAAACAAACAGTCAACCTCAGTCAATTAGAAACAAAAAGAAAGGACCATGTTAGCAGACACTTTATATCAGAATAAAATTACACTCATAGTCAGATGACCTGATGATGGGTCCAACATTAGAGCAGTCAGATTTTATCTTCTACTTAGGTCCTTTGTAGAAGCACCAGTGAAACTTGTTGCAAAATTTAGATAAAGCAGAAAACTTGACATAGGGTCACAGGAAAAATGAGATGAAGAGACCTCAAAATATCTGGAGCTCAACCTCCCACTCCAAGCAGCTGCAGGTTTGAGATCAGAAGTTGCTCAGTGATTTTTCTAGTCAGCCCTTAAAAACTGCCTAGGATGGAAACTACACAAACTTTCTGAATGGTATTTCCAGTACAAAATCAAACAGGTGGAAAATAAAACGTGTTTCTTAATGGAAAATAAGTAAATACTTTATGGCTAACTTTGCGTTGTAATCAGACCAGGTTGCTATAACTACATGCTGAGCCTTTCAGAAATAGGTGTAAATACAGAAATTATTAGAGTTGATGTCAGGCACTCCAGATAAGATCAACAGGGAGATTTACCCAGATATCATACTTAACTTATAAGAAACTCCCCTTTCTCCAGAAGACTTATAAAAGGCTAAAATCCTACAGCCATGCATGTGAAATTGCTACTCTACTAGCAGAATTGAGAATCCCAGGAAAGGCAGCCATCCAAAGTTCTAAAGGGACTTTATCTGGAAAAGATAATATAAGCAAGCATAGCAGATCATGGTAGTGATGCCCAGAGCAGGAGGAAGTACAGCAGTCTTTCAAGCATTTCATTATTAGAGGCAAATTGTTCATCATTCACTGCAGGTAAAATTGCTGCTGACAGAAGAATTCAAACCCTTTCTTTTCATGATTCAGCCCTGATTTCAAATTAGACCTATGTAATCTAGGTTCAAGCCTCTATTAATTTTGGCATGCTGGCCCCATTTTATAGAGAGAAATTTAGCATTTGAAGGGCAGGAGGTAAAGTCAACAAGATGTGATATGATCCTGCCACATAGGACACTCCCCTGGAAGAGACCTGACTTCCAGATAATTCCTATCACTGCCTCCCATACTGCTTTATGAAGAGCTTTTGCCACTGATCAATAACCCTCATAGTAAAAAAGCATTGTTCAGACAAAACTTCCAGTGTCTCAATTTGTGCCCATTATCTCTGGTTCTGTCACTGGATATCACTAGAGTCTTCCTCTGTCTTCTGCATATCCTCCCTTACAATATTCATCTACATTGATAGAAGTCCTCTGAGCCTACTCTTCTCCACGTTGAACAGCAACAGGTCTCTGGACCTTCTCCCGGACTCTGCAGTCTCTCAAGATCTCTTTTGTACTGAGGGGCCAAGAACTGGTCACAGCACTTCAAGTGTGTCTCACCAGTGCTGAGTAGAAGGCAAAGATAAACTCTCTTGACCTACTGGTAACTCCTGATGTGGCCTCAACAAATGATTCAGGTTCTTCAAAGACAATCCTTGCTGTCAAGTTTTAAAAATTTAGATGAATTTTCATGAGAAGGCTAAGATGTTAACCATGGAAGCAGATGTTTCTAGTGTTTTTTATTACTGAATAAGATACCAAGATAATCTGTAGATGAGAATTTGCAGGAAAAACATAAATCCTGTAACAATCTGCCCTGTGTAGGATTTGCTTTAGTGCAGTTTGATTCAAAGAGTACATTTTAGAACAACTGGCTTGTTGTTGGTTGAATACTTTTAATATATCTCTTCAAGTGCAAATGAAATCTGAAAAAGATTAGTGTGACTAATGTTCCTTGAATTACTTCAGAGACAGATGTTTTAGATCTCAATTCTGCAAATGTTTTTCCTTAAGTATAACTTGACACTTCTGAGGACTGATCATTTTAGTGATTATTCTGTAGCAAAGATTTCAGCTGGGGATAATTTCACCTATGATAAAGCAGTCTCTGAT
Organism: Cettia cetti; assembly: GCA_013401135.1. Taxonomy (NCBI): domain Eukaryota; kingdom Metazoa; phylum Chordata; class Aves; order Passeriformes; family Sylviidae; genus Cettia; species Cettia cetti. Next base: position 13,046 of record VZUI01030344.1, on the reverse strand, counting down.
CTTTGTTTCAGAGCCTCGATTCTAAAAGTGTAAATAGGTATAGAATTCAGCTGCCTGTTCTATTGTTACTGCAGTTGGGATAAATGAATATCCTTGCTCCTTGATTTTCCTTGAGTTTGGATCCATATCAGATTTTCATGAGCTGTGAAACTAAATGGTAGGCCTATGTTTTCATTCAGGTTATTGGTGTTAATTAAATTGTCTCAGAGATTCTGGACATTGATTTCAGAGGACATGGTTTGATTATGACAACATGAGAGATGGTAATATAGAATTTTTCCCTAAAAAGCCTCTACATTACTTTGTTTTTTGGTCAGGGCCCTGATGCTGAAACATGACTAGAAAATGGTATTTAGCTGCATATGAAAATTTACAACATTGTACTTGTGTAAAGAAAAACGTTTTGTAGAAAAGTTACTTAGGCTTACAGAGTACTCAATTTCCTTTTCCTTAACAAAATATCACATCTTGAAATCAATTTCTCTATGAAATAATATTTTAGCAACAGATGTGGGCCATATTTCTGTAGAATTTGAAACCCAGTTCAAATAAAGCATACTGCTTCTTCAGTACAGACTTGCAGCCTCCGGCTTTCCTTAGAGTCCTCTTGGCAGTGATTGCCAAACTACCGTCAGTTTAAGAATGTGCAGAGATTTATATGCTAGTTCTGAGGTCCCCTGGGATTCTGCTAATTGTACTCATTCCTTGCCTACACAATAGAATGCATTTATAATCATTGTAACCTGCGAAAACACTAATTTATTAGTGCTGAACATGGGTTGTTTCACATTAAGATAAAGTAACTAAAACTGAAGGCAGGGAGATACTTTATTCTAAAGACCCAATGAGTTGAGACCCCCTGGATATATTTATGTATTCCAAACATCTCAAATTATCTTTAAAGGCTGTATATTCTCCCATAATTTGTTCAGAAACTCATACCACTTCTAAGGAGCTCCACTGATTTAATTTTCACTCTATTCTATAGGGGTTTATACTGAAAAAAAAGTATATCATTTTTTGCAATTCATTTATCTATGGGAATTTTCCATGAGTTTGAATATATGCAATATAAAAACTATTTTCAAACTTGAGTCTGACTGAGCTGATCAGATAATTGTTAGTTGAAAACAGGTAGCTGTTTTCTTAGTATGCAAACACTAAACACATAATTTTCCCACGCACAGGGGTGAATGACAGGATGTATAAAAATGTTCTGTTCTATTCCTCCAAATAATTTTGTTTTCCAAACCAAACTAGAACAAAATCTCCCCTTTCCTTCTGACTTTCCTGTGCTATGATACAAAAGGCACAGAAGCTCAGCCTGCAGCAGTTCTTTAGCCCACATCAACAATTAGTACAGGCAAGATGCAGTACTTGTATTTGTTTAGCAAATTCCTTTATGCACATTGTGACACAGAATTTCTTTCATTGTATAGCCAGGTTGCAATTTACAGAGTTCACAATCCAGATGCCAAAGTAAAGTATAGGAGTACTTGCATCCATCTATCATCAGTTAGTTGACATTTTAGAGTTACTGCAGTTTGCAAATGACCTTTGGGGTGGTAGAAATGTCTGTGCAGTCACCACTGTGCTGTCAGCTCTGCTGCAGCCCAAAAATTCCACTGCCTTAAAAAATTATCCCAAAAGACATTACCACTTCCAGGCAACAAATTAATTGAAATTTGTATTAATCTACCCTCCTCCCAACCCCCCATTTCCTTGTAGCTCCCTGTTGAAAGTAGAGGGACAGACATTTCACATTATAATGGAACATTTGAAGTATATAAGTTTTACAATCACACTGAATTTCAGTTAAAAAAAATAAAAAGAAAATTGAAGTTAAAGCGTTTGAGTAATTTACAATACACGTCCACAATCTAATCATTCCGGGTGCTTCTCAGAAGGCACATGAATAATTTTAAGGACCTGGTCTCCTGCAAGCAAGTTCTCTGGAACAGGTCTTGTGTTTTGTTGAAAAAAGCATTTTTTTGTGTTATGGGAAAAAAAAAAATATTGTCCCTGAATCACCAGTCCCACAAGATCACCTTTGATAAGAAAGTATACAGAAAATTTATCACATAATGTGATGATAAGGGAAATAATGGAATCTGCCCACCAAGACAAAGCATCAACTGAGTGGTGAGTGAATATCTTCCTTATTTGTTTTCTCCTTTTCATCTTTTTTTTTATAGTTTCATGATAAAAACCCATCCCTTTGGTGGAATTTCATTAACAGTCTGGAGAAACTGAATCCCTGTTTAAGGCCAGTTTCACTAAATGTCGGTAATGGTGGTGTGTTTTCTTTTCCTCTTGATAGAGAGGGTGGTGGGAAACACACATATGCAGGATATAGGAAGGGCAGCTTCCAGTGAAACTTTGCCAAACTGCCATAATAGTCCACCAGCTAGGGGCTCTCCTGGAGTAGTCAGTTAATATAAAGATTTTTTTTTTATTATTTCTACGGTGAACCAACTGCACTTAGCAGCCACTGATTTTTACAACCATCTTCCTTGAGTTTGCCATCCTAATTCTTTATTATTTCTTTTTCTTAATTCATGGTGGCAGAAAGTATTTCATCAACAGAAGGATAGAAAAAAGTTGTGTTGGATTCAAGTTAATTTATCAATCCTACCCAACTCTTCTTTCTTTTTTTTTTTGTTTTGTTTTTGTTTTTGTTTTGTCTCTGACCTTAAAAAAATCCCTTATTCATATAGTTTTAATTTATGCCTTTAGGAGGTAGGGTTTATGGGTATATGACACTCTCAGCATGCCTATTTGTGTTTTCTTGAGAAAATATTTAGGAACTCTGGTTATTATGAATTTCCTTTAGAAGACTTGAACAAATGAGGAGGTGAGCGTTTCAGAAGTTTTTGAAGTATGGTTAACTTGTTTTTCTTATGATTGTATTTAGACGTTTGGATCTTATTCTGCATATAATCACTGACTGCATTGTTATACTTACAGGCAAAGTAGGGAACTAAAATAGTAAGAAAAATTATGCTGTAGTAAAATTATTAAACTATGATCTGTTTTAGTTAAAATTAAATAATAAATACTTTTCCATTTCAATGTGGGTTGTACCCTCAAATGCTTTTTGAAACAAACCTGTGTCAAACTGGCTTTTAGAGAAGAAAAGCTTCTTTCTCATGACATCATGAAAAAAGAAACAAAGAACAATCATTCAACATAATCTTTCGCTGCCATAATTATTGGGCTTTGGTTTAAGTTTTTTGTCTGATTGTTGTGTTTTGGTTTGGTTTGTTGCAGATTCATTTGGTTGAATTTGGGTTTTTTTAATTACATTGTACCTCTATATGGAAAAGAATAAAAGAAAAAAAATGTAAAAGAATGTAAAAGAATAATGTTACTTTTCATATATACCTTTTTAAAATAGAATTACTTTCTGTCTCTTCCTCTCTCCTTCTGTCGTGCTATGGAGACGTTTTGCCTACACATCATGCCCAAACCTAAGGGTAACTTAGGAGGGTGGGGGAGAGAGGCAAGATATGAAGGTGCATATCTCGGATCAGTGGGAAGGAAGGAAATCCAGGAAATAGTTCATCCTGTCCCAAATTGGCGTCTCTATTTTGATGTGTGGATGCCTTCTCTGAGTGCCTGCTTTTCACCCCTTTCTGTACCTGAGCCATCTAGACACTTCTGACAGCCTGTTTGAATGTTCTTCACCCTGTGGCTTCCAGCTGAGATGGGAAAGCTGAGGGGCAGAGAGATTGGGCCAGTGCCTTTCACTGTTGTGCTTTCACAGTATTTCTTTTCTATAGGACCCTGTGGTGATGATTCAGGAGTGTCAGTTTTGTGTCTGGCAATGGAAGCAGAAATGCACATCATTACCCTTTTGTGTGTCTTTTTTCTGGCTTCCCACCCTTCTGTACTGCAGTCTCTGCACAGCCTGATGTTAATCCTCAGGTTTGGTACCCTGAACATCTCATGATATGGTTGAGAGACATGAGCAAACAAGCACATGACAGAACAGATATTCTGTCCTGTCCTGAGAGCCTCAGTGACTTTAGGAATACTAGAGTAATCCCTTTTTGTAGCTGATATGAAGGTAAGTAGGAAAATGAAGCATATTTAGAATTTGAGTTTTTTGCTTGAGCTGTTCCTTAAACTGATCATAAAATTTACAGAAGTGTAAATTTTTTTATTAGGCTGATTTTTTTGTGGTCTTCATGTGTAGCTGTGGTGGCATACAGCACGACAGGATAGGCAATCTATCTAGCTGTCTAGAAATTGGCTAAACTGACGGCTGACATTTTTAATTGCTTGGAAGCTTCCATAATTGTTTCTTCATTAGCTGAAGAGAAATGCCAAAATCACTCCAGGGAAAGAACCTCTATTTGGCTAAGGAACACAAAAGCAACAATATTTCAATCTTCTGTAAATTTTGACAAAGACAGAATGTTCTCCACTGAAAATGCTGATGCCCTATAATTTTGAAATTCCAGAATAATTTTTAAACAAAATCAAATGTTGAGAGCTGCAATTGTTCCATGGCAAAAGCAGAATGTGGATATACATATCAGAGTAAATTCAGGGTTAACTATGTCTTTATGAACAACATTTTAGAAATGGAAAAGATTTTTTTTTTCAAAAATTGATGAATAGAAATAGGTAAAGATGCAAAAATAAACTTTCTCAAATTGATGTGCTTACAAATTTATGGGCCTGCCATAGGTCAATCACACTGGGATCTCCTTTAATGTACACTTAATTCAATGTATACTAACTAATGTATGTAATAACTGTAATAGTGCTTAAAATGGTTCAAATTTTTACATGACTGTCAGCATAAAATCTTGTGACAACAGAAGTTTAATTTTTTCCATTCATAGCATTCAAATAGATTAACTTACTTAGCAAGGTCAAGTTTTACTGTGCAGTGGACATCCATGGAGCCCTGGAGACTTGTAGACCTTGAGATCATGACCTGTTTGTAAAACCTTTCCAGGGTTTTAAATAGATATTTATAAGAGCATTTATTATGTTTTCATCATCGAAAAACATTTAAACATGTGATTTTTTTTTTTTTCTGGAAAGAAATGTTGACAAGTAATTATATGCAAAATCTTGCATTTAAATGACTTCTGGACTTTTTGGAGCAAATCAGCCAAATCAATAGTTTCAAGATGGAAGACTGTAGCAATAGCACTGGTTCTGCTTGATAGAACAGTTTTCTTCTGTTCAGCTAAGGTATGCAAGTCAGGTAGTCTGATGACAAAATCTTAGGTTTGCATTTATTCCACTTTTAGTTTTCAGCCTTGATAATGCCATGGGATATTGTATTTGAACACTGCAAATGGCTTTAGTGGTTTTACAAGGTCAAAGTAAGCCAGTTAGGTACATGGTCACATTTGTAAGCAAGTTATTATATCTCAGATTATACAAGGCATGGGTGAAAAAAAGGGTCAAATAATCTGATACATTATTATAGCACTTGAAAATGTCCTCTCTAAACTATTCAGCTTTAGGTCTTTTATTATGTCTTTCTTTTGTGAATATTCATTGTAATAGGATGTATTAAAAAAACTTTCAAAATTCTTTCCTCTCTGTTGTGAATAGTGATGAAAATGATCTGAATTTAGATTGAACAGTGGTGTGTTTACTTTAACTTATAATCTCATGTCTGTGGAAATGGATTTTGTCACAGTTTCTAGTTGTCACTTGCACATATAATGGCAAGTCACTGCTGCAGTAGGGTGGTTTTGTCCTTGAATCATAGGCAAAGAAAATAATATTATAGGTACAAAGTGAGATCTAAAATCTACATTTCTGCTGAACTGTATGGATCACTTACTTGAGTACAACTAAAAGTATTTAATCTAAGGCTCAGGAAAGTCCAGATTTCTTACAGCAGTTTCCACTGTGTTTAAAGCATGTCCTTTGTATTTTTTGAATATGAAAGATTAAGTGAAAAAAATAAGCTTCAGAAGGAACATGTATTACTGAAGTTGTTTTTGTGTCTGTCTATGACTGCCCACACAAATACTGGAAGTTGTTCATCAACACTTTACCACCTGTATTCATTTTCTGCTCCAGCAGTGACTAATCAATTGAAATTTGACTTGAATATGTCACATTGTTAATGGATGTTTTCTCTTTATGTTATTCAGTGTTTGATATACATCCTTCACATTCATATCTACTTATTTTCTTTGGCTGAAAAATTCTAAACTGTTGTTTAGCAGAACATTTAGGCTATTAATGTAATAAAAGTCAGTGTAAGACCATACATGAGGCCAGGTGAAATTTAAATAAAACTTTTTTTTTTTTCATTCATGCTCACTGTCTCACAGGTTTTACTTCCTGTCTCACACCATAGAGTTCTTAGGCATGATGATACATATATGTGTACAGATACCTGATGGAGGGAGTGAAGTAGACAAAGCCAAACTCTTTCCAGTGGTATCCAGTGGTGGAACCAGAGGAAGCATGAACCATTTGAAATAGAGGAAATTCCATTTACTAAGAAGCTTTTTTCTTTCTCTTACTGTGAGGGTGACTAAGCACAGTGCCAATAGTTTCCCAGAGACATAGTGAAGTTTTCAGCCTTGAAGAATGGTTAGGAAAGCTATTCCCTGATAGCTATACCCTGATAATATAGGAAAGTTATTCCCTGATAGAATTAAATCTGGCCAGGGACACGGACAGCAAGAAAAGCTTCTATAGTTACAGTGGTGATAAAAGGGAAACCAAAGAAAATATAGGCCCTCTTCAGAAGGAAATGAGAGACCTGGTCGCCCAGGATATGTAGAAGACTGAGATACTCAATGTCTTTTTTACCTCACCAAATGTCTTTACTTCACCAAGAAGTCTTCTAGTCGCACTGTCCCTGTCACAGACGGCAGAGGCAGGAACTAGGAGAACGAACATTCCAGGTTTCACCTGAGCTCTGACAAAAAGTTTTTCTATTCCCTTGATGTCAGCCGCTGTTTTCTGCATACTCATTCTGTTGACATCCCTAAAATAAAATGTGGGGTTTAGCCCAAGTTAAGTATTCACCCTGAAGTATTTATTTAGAAGTTAGAGAAAGTTTTGCAAATTAACTAAGAGGTACTTCCAGTGCCTATATAAACTGATAGAATGTCAAGTCTAAGTATAATGGTTTGCTTTAATTTTTTATCATTGTAAAGTTCAATCATAATATTTTAAAAAACTTTTACTACTCATTAATATATTATTTTGCTGTCTGCTTCCTCACTACCTTAAAGATTTTCTATCAGGATTTTTCAGAAGTACACCAGCAGAAATATTGACCATTGTATGACTGTCATTGGAAAGATGTTGACTGAAAAATATCAGAGAAATTTATGTTGCCCTTCTGCTATAGGATAGCTGTTGTACCACATAGGTCCCTAAAATCTGTGGTACGTGCAATTCCCCAGGAGAATGACTTTATATGTCCCTGCCATGCTATTTTACCATTCTGAAAAAATGATGCAGGTGTTATATATGTGGGTCTTCTTTGGGAGGTGCATATCTTCCGTTCCCAAAATATTAGTCCTTCAGTACAGCAAGAGCGGAAGGATCCTTTAAAAAAGTAATATATGGCTCCATTGTTGATAGAGAATGAAAATATTGTATATAAATATGGCTGGTGAAATTGTCATCTATAAGAATTTAGTTCTGAAGTATTCTAAAAAGGCATAGTTTAAATTTTTATAAGCTGTATATGGCTTTTAAAGGATAAGCACTCAAGTCATTAGAGCATATGGCACTATATCTACACCTGCTGGGGTCATCAGCAGGGGTGAATGTTTCTTCATCCTCTGCAGAGACTTCTCCCACTTGAACTAACAAAATGTCTAATGGAATGTGACAAAATGTTATCACTGGACCTGTGCTCAAGGAGGACAGGGTGCTGTGTCCCTGCATGGCAAGGCTGCTGTGCTGTGCTGCAGACAGCAGAAAACTGGTGAGCGCAGAAACTGCTGTATTGGATCACAAGATCTTTGGTCACAGTTTCCTCCAAGGCTCACATTTTGGGTCTTTTCACTTTTCCCCAGACTGTCTTCTTGTATTGCAGCTTCTCATTCCTTCTCATTTTTTTTGCTAAGCTGTTTGTTTTCTTATGCCTCCTGGCTTCTAGTTCTAGTTTTTGTCTCCCAGGCATTTACAGATTTCCACTTTCCTAATCTGTTTTATTCTTCTGTTATAGATTCTTGCCCAATTCCTGACTACTATTGCACTCATTCTCACCAAGAAGTCTTGCTCTTTCTCCCTCCCTTCTTCAGCTTAGCTTCCCCTACCTCCTCCCCACATTCAGTGCAAATGCTGTTTTGTTTTTGATCCCATCATCATCATCCTCATCTTTCTCCTTCTTCCTAAGCTTTCTGGAAAAGTTTCCCTTTTCCATTCAATTTTTCTCTCCTTCTGCATTTCCAGTTATGTGGCATCATAATAAAAGCCAGTGTAAGAAACAGGGTGCAGTAGGCTGAGGCTACACTGGGGATATATGGAAATAATGATTTCTGTTTCAAATTTCATGTCCCCCAACTTCTGTTCCAGCAAAGCCTCGAGCAGCCCACAGCAATCCAGGGCTGCAATGGTAGAGAAGCTCCTGAAGAACATGAGTTTGCAGAATGACAAATCTATGTAGAGCTTTCACTGACACCTGGCACCTATGAGGAGCAAAAGGGAGATGTGAAATGAATCTGCAATTTGGACAGTCTACTGGAGCTTTATAAAGAAATCATCTTAAACTACCTGCAAATAGCAGGTGAAATTTTGCCTCAGTTCAAGTTGGGATAATTTGGCTGAAAATGAGGCTTTGGAAATAGGGGTCAAAAAGAATACTAATCTATAAAGTTCAGCTGCATAGTCAGGAAAAGTAGAGTATTAAGCATTGATATAGTGCTGAAAGAGATAAGTCTCTGATTTAAGGGCTTATAAGAACAGAAAAATGTATAATCAGAAGGAGAATACAACTAAGAACTGAGAGTGTTAAGTAACAGCAATTCTTAGTACAGTAAGTTCATGCAAGAAGTACTGGAACAATGATATACTGGAAACTGATTTGAAAAAACAAATGGATCCTAATTGGTAGAACTGTGCATCTAAAAATGATATTCAGTCTTTATGAAGAGATGCGTTATCATACCATATAGATTTGGGTAACTATCTCTAAATTATTCAAAGGACAGGGGAGGGGAGTTAAAACAAATAAAGAGAAAACAGGCAATATGAAGCCATGTAAATTGGGTTGTAGGACCATGACTGAAAGTGGAAGCGAGAAAAGAAATTTGGTAGTTGTATTGAGAACATTTTCCTCTTAAACTTGTTATTGCAACTTGTCATGGGTGAATATTAGGGGGAGAGGATTTTTACAATACATAATGTTCCTGTTCTATTGAAAAAAAAAACCAAAAAAAAACCCTAAAATTTCCTCAAAGGGAAAAAATTAAACACTAAAGTTCAATCATTTCCTGTTCTTGTTTCAAGGCTTAATGCATCTGCATTAAGCATTCTTCTCTTTTCATATATGCATATATATGTTCCCAAAGATAATTTTAAGTTACACAGTCAGTTAATCATGCAGCTTCTTATAGGAAGACCTTCTTTTAAAGTTGTTTTATTTTGTATACATTGAGGTCACCCCATGTCTCTCATCTTTGCAAGCAGCTCTCATTCATGTCACAGGCAGTTTAACGAGCTTAAGCTCCAAAAGCATCTTCTGGTCCCAAATGCCTCCTGACAGAGCACAGTGTACACAAAGCTACCAAGCTCTGCTGCATATGAAATTAGCAACAAACATCACAGTAGAGAACTCCATAGAGAGAGATAATAATTGCAGATATACAGTAACAGTGGAATCCTGATGAAGGAATTGGGCTTGTGGACTCACGCAGTACCATGTCCTTAATGGTCTGTTCGTGTTTTAGAAAGTCCTGCTTTTCTCAAATCAAAGAAGTGAAAATACAGCTGAATCAATAGATATAAATAAATTTGGGGCTTCTAAAGTGTCTTCTTGTACATTTCTTTGCAGGCAGGGGACATAACTTATCAGGTTTATTCAGTATTTGTGACATATGGTATTACCTTCACTACAAAGTACACAAAAAAGGAGAAAGTAATCCTTCTGTTATACTCCTTTCTTGCGCTCTTCACAGGATAAAAAAACCTGTTAACTTTAATGGGAATCTTTAGCATGCAAGTGTTATTAGTTTGAAAGCAGGGTGGAGGGTACTACATATTTTTCTGAATATTAGTCAGACATGGATGGAAAGATCCTGCAGAGCAGATTGGCTGTCCATTTATTTTCTCAGGCTCTGGGATAATGATATTCTTCAAAGCTTTGTGAGATTTCTAATATTTGTTAGATGTGTTTAGTGTCTATATATCCAAAACAATTTACATTAAAAAGTATGTTTCCCTGCAAAATCAATTGGCTGAGAGTGAAGAAGTGTTTTGAAAGGCTCTTTTACGCACTTTTACCTACCTGCCTTCCATTCTGGATATGCATCTGGAGACAAGGTCTGTACCAGATGCAAAGTTTGTGATTACCTATAGCGGAAAGATTAAAATGAAATGTCTCTTGGAAAGGCTATATTGGGACCCTTTGAAGGGTATTTAGCTTTGTTGACTATATAATCTCTGTCTCTTCTTCAAGGCAGCTTGGGCCATCTGTCATAGCAGCACTTGCTGTTGAGCAGCCAGGCTGCCTCTTGCCTGCACAGCCTCACGCACAACCAGGCTTGCTGCTACTGCTGCAAAGCAGTACAAAGCAGTGCTGTGTGTTTTGGGGAAAGGGGAAATGGCTCCCTCAGTGACATTTGTCATTTCTTCCCACATTTTTCACATCCTGCGGGAGGGTCTGTCCTGGCCCTCTGCTATGGGATCACTTTCTGCTGCTGAAGTAGCCTGGAGCACACAGGCAGCTAAGTCATCTTTGGGGACAAGACACCATCAAAGTTCAGATAAGCTGGAATAAGGAGTTGGAGGTTCATGAGAGATGATAAAGAGCTGACCCATACTCCCCTACACTCTTTCCTTTTCATACCTTACTCTTCACCTCACTGCCAAAATTCTGCTGACATTTTTGAGGCCTTTGCTTTTGCACAGATCTCCTTATCCCTCTAAAACAAATAGACAAGTAAATCCAAACCTCACTAATACTTCTGGCCTCCCTCAGTCCTTCTTTCCACTAGTAGTTAGCCTACAAGATTAACTGTTCTTTAAAAATGTATCAGGTTTGTGTAGAGCATGATGGTCTGGTTTAGTCCTTTTTAAAAGCAAAGCAAATTCAAACAGAGCTAGGAGCAAAAAGTCAGCTCTTTCACAGTTGGCCACTAACTGTGAGTCAGTTTTATATTTCTGTGTGCTCAGCATGAAATATCCAGGAACAGATCTGTGGAAGCCTTGAGCACACAGCTGTGGCTGAAATCACTTGAAGTTAGGCTTTGAACTTACAAGGTCCTGTGAAATGCTAAATATTCAGGAGGATGATGGCTTGATGCTATTAAATTAAGTGCCCCACATTAGTGAATACTTTTGACAGTTTTGGCTTTAACTTATTTGGGCCTTAGTTCCCAGGAGATAAAGTGAAGATAAGACCAGGTAATTGGAAATGCTGTCAAAATAATTAAGGCCTTTAAAGCACTGGATTTGTGCTGGAAAAGATGAAACAAAACCCATGCTGAGAGCAACAATTTGGTATTCCAACACTAACTGGTCTTTCTCTCAGAAGAGTAAACTATTATATCTCCATTCAAAACCATTCCTTCTTTTTGTGATGTGGAAGATGTTTTCTTGCCTGAGCTCCAGGAAGTCTATTCAAACCTTTATTGAATCCTGCTTAGACCAGACACTTGATATAGTTGGTTCATGTTTGGAAAATATTAAATGGAATGGGAAGCATGATTTAATAGGTAAGTGTCAGAGGATGCCATCTGTAGCTGCCAGAAATGGATTAGACTTTTTCTTTAAGGTGATTTCCAGCCCAAGGCATTCTGTGATTCTGTGAAATGTCATTTTGGCTTACGTACGTGTGTGTTAATGCCATTATTGATGATTACAAAACTTGTGTGCCTGTGAGTTTATAACTGCATCACTCCTAATCCCTCTTTACACCTAGGCTAGGATCTTAGCAGAGGTGGAATCTGAATACTCACAAAAGTTTTAATGCAAGTGAAATTCACTGTGGAGAAACAAGGAATTTGAATCCAGACTCATGCCAAACTGTTCATCTATCTTCAATGACCTTGTGCTGGGGCAAGTTCCCGGCTGTGTGCAGTACATGGTCTCAACAGATGGAGACTTTAACTCCTCATTCTCTAATTAGTATAAAATATTTACTTGTTATGGTCTACTGACACCCCTAGGCCTGATATGAGTATTTTCATACTCACACAAGAAACAGCTTTCAGTCATTGGATTGCAATCAGTATATTGACAGTGACTCTGGAATTTACACTCATCTAATTTTAAGACTCCCTTCATTGTCAACTTTATTTCTCAGAAGGCTGCCATTTGATAAGCCTGACAGTCCAAAGATATAAAACTATAGGATCTTCACTGCTGTGTTTTATTTCTGAAAGAGAAGTTAAACTTTTTGCCATGAATTACAGTTGCCAGACCTACCTACAGTAGGGACTGCTAAAATTTTATGTCCTTGAAATTGTCACTCAGCAGTTTTGCTAATGTTAACAGCCATTCACGAGCAGATAATAAAACACAATATGCTCAGAAAAACTATGAATTTTTGGGCAAATCTTGGCACCTGATCTGAGAACTTTTTGTAATGAGTATGTTGCTTGCTGTTCACAAAAGTGGTTCACAGAATTAATTCTGAAGTAGAGAAAATATTTCTGTCAACACATAATTCTTTATAAATCTATTGATACTGACAAAGGGGAGGACATGTAAATAAATAATATATGAATTCTATACTATACTATAATACAATACTATATGATATGATATGATATGATATGATATGATACGATACAATGTAATGTAATGTAATGTAATGTAATGTAATGTAATGTAATGTAATGTAATGTAATGTAATGTAATGTAATGTAATGTAA
>VZUI01030338.1:0-44855 GCA_013401135.1 Cettia cetti | reverse complement strand
TGCTCAGTCTAGACAAATGGAGGCTTGGGGGGATCTTCTTGCTCTCTACAAGGCCCTGACAGAAGGGTGGACCCAGGCAGGGGTTTGATTTTGCACGCATAATTCTGGAAATACTATGATTGTTTCAGAAAATATACAGGTGCTATGTAATGGATGTTCACCCTAATACTATAATACTATAAATGCAATTTTAAGGCCATAATGTCAATGGAAATGTGGATTGTGTAAATGCTATATATACAGCTAGAATTTAATTTTGAAATTTTATGCATTTATTTTGCCAAGAGTTGTGACAATTCTGGGCCCAGACATACCTGCCAACACCTATGTCAAAGACTGGAAAGAAGAGCTAGGAGCATAACTTCCTCCCTCCCTTTTTTCTCCAACAGAGATGACATAATAGACTTTTAACTTAAAAACCAGGAAAATGCATACTGATTAGGCCAAATATATAATTGAGCTCTTTCAGTGGTGACTTAGGTCACAAATACTTCTGCTACAAGTTCTGTGGTTTGGGACCACAAGAATTCTTTGCAAACTCCATCCCAGCAAAGGTGATTGAGTCACATGCTTTGACATGGATCTTGAAGACAGACCACAGAGAAATTTAGCTTAGAATTTTGAAAACATATCTGAATTCTGTAAGAGCTATCTGCAAACATGCTCCTAGATATACAGGGTGCAGAAGCATAGGAGAGACTCATGAATGTTGGGGAGCCTACAATGCCTGGATGGACACTACAGCAGCCACAGCCACCTTGGCCACTTATTAGGTGAGAGGGAGGTGGCTCTTGTCCCCTTGGTCCAAAACAACCACTGTCAGTAGACAGAGAACTTCCTTGCAACAAATGGGTGGGGAGTGTAGCACCTTACCCATCAAGACTGCCTGCTGCTGGGATCATAGCCAGTAAGCCCTCATTCTGTCCATAATAATGAACATCTTCTCCATGTCCCCAAGAACACGTCAATCATCTGTGGCTTGAACAGATAGATAGCACACTCCACCTGATGTTTTGTCCCCATCCCCAGAGAGGTGCCTCCAGTGTCTGCTGCCTGCCTTGCTCCTGGCTGAGAGGTGGGACAAATCCTGGCTGCCAGACACTGCTGCTCCTGGCTAACCCTTGCCCTACTGCACTCTGATACAGGCAGAGAAATCATTCCACTGCTGTTAGATACACTCAAATTTCTCTGTGTAGGGGATGGGAAAGGATCTAAATAAAAAAAGACAAAGTAATCTCCTGTTTTTACTTTATTTGATTGCTGTGTGGAAGGTAAGGTGGAAAGTACCAGACTTCCAAAGTATACTATGGCCTTTCATTTTCTACTTGCAGGGAATTTTTGGACAGATATGTCAAAGCATCATACTTTCTCTGGGAAATGTTTTAACTAAAAAAACCCCCAGTAACCTGAATCTGCTTGCAGAAAAAAATACTCTGAAGTTTACACTTGAAATATTTTCATTGTACCAAAAGTGTACAGATAAAACAACTTGTGCAGTTCCCACAGATGGGAGATTTAGTGAGCTATCAGACCAGACCACTCACCTGCATTTGCTCTTGTTACAGATGTCAACATCTGAGTTCACCATCCTAATCTAATAGTTATTCCCAAATAGTCAAGCAATGGTAAAATCTCATGAAAAGAGTGGATGCTACAGAATAGATAGATGGAAGGCCAAGGAGTTGCCTACACCAGGAAATTTTTGCCCAGTGAATGCCAGAATTTTATCTGTCTGTTGCTATGGGGGGAATGGCTGGTAGCACACCACAAGTCAGGCTGACCACATGAAGCCTGGAGGGTGGGGTGTTATTCCACCCAGCCCAGTAGCACCAAGGACCAAAACAGTCTGTGTGGTATTTCCACCATCTTCCACTTCCACTGGCCAACCCCCAACTTAGTCATTCAGGAAACACCAAACGTAAAATTTAAAGCCCTCTCCAGCCTAGACAAGGTCACAATGAATGACCAAAGCCTCTCCCATCCTCTGAAGGGAAGAAAGAACGGTCAGAGGAGAGCGGGTGGGGAGGATGGAGTGACTTGCCTGTGCAGAGGCAGAACCGGCCTCTCGGTGTTCTTTTCCCTGGGCATGCAGCACCCTCCCTTCCTTCTGATGAGGGTTTTGAAGACGTGAGCTGTGAGGCCTAGGATAGGACTGGTGCTTTGGCAAGCCACTAGATGGCAAGATACGGCAAAGATTGAGCATCAGCTGTGCCTTTCTTCCCTGCGAGAGAGACCCCTCCTGCTCCCCTCAGGCCCCTGCTGGAGCCAAGCCTGCAGAACGGTCCTCCTAACTTCACTTGAGTGCATTGGAACACAGGCACAACTCCTCTACACTCAACAGTATTAATTTCCTCTAATTAATTTCCTCTTTCTATTTTTAGTTGATATTTTGGGTGTTCTTTGGTATTGCTTAGTTGTCTTGCTGTGCTAGAAGAAGTCATGGCACCTGTTTTGAGATGCCACTGAACTGTGGCGTGGTGGTGATGCATGAACAGACCCTGTTCCTTTTAGAGAAGAGCAGGTGCTTCTCTGTAGGACAGGTTGACATGCCACCAGCTGAAAGTGATTTTCATTGATTAAAAATAAGCCAAAGCCCTCACAGAGACTTATATCTTTAATTGCTCAACATTTTGCTCTTTTTGCTGCAGTGTTATATGTCCAGAGAGAAAATCCCACAAAACTGTTGAAATTTCAGGGCTAAACATCTTTACTCTGAGCAGTTTACAGCACTACCAGCTGAGGTATGATTTTTACTTGCATTTTTAGCCAGAACAACTCTGCTTTGATTAACTAAAAAACACCAAAATCATTTTACTATATTTATGCGTTTTCGAGTCTTTTATCTAAGTTTATGCTTTTTCATTACTCTGGTATCAGTCAGAGGCCTTATTATCCAAAAAGTTACATTCCAAACAGAAACAGAGCAAGATTCTTATTAACAATATCTCTGTTACCTCCTGTCTTTATGGACCCAGAAGGAACTTCCTACAAGGATGAGAGTTGTCCCCTACGCCATCCCTGTCTTGAGTCCTGGATGTGACTGGCCCCATGAAGCCTAAGCAGGGAGCTGAACATCTCGTGTTTTGGTGACTCTCCAATTGCCACAGGTTCCAATCCCTCCTTGCAACCTATTAATAGGCTGCCTTGTCTGCAAGGCTTGCTTCTACTTGGCTGTCCCAGACCAAATGTTAAACTAATTGACTTCTTTAGACTTTCTAAAAATAATGTTTCTTTTGAATTTAATTCCTGTGCATTTTCTACTCCAAACCAGGTTTGCTTCTGGCAAATACAGAATTTCAAAATATGCTTGTCTTTCCCCAGAATTTCTTCCTTCTTCAGGAGGCAACTAATCCAACATAAAGTATTGTTTGTCACATGGGACGTAATCAAGGGTCTTAAACCTGACCCTGTCATCTCCCTGGAGCCCAGCTCTGGTGTGGGATACATTCCACCCATTGCAGACAACTACAGTGGAATATTGTATCTAACCCAGGCACCAAGAGGCTCCATCAAGACTCACAGGAGAAACTGAATCCTATCTCAGAATCTGTGCATATTATAGTTATGTGGCATCGGATGAATCACCACATCATCATCAATGGCTGATTCACTCCTTGATTGTGAAGCCTTCCCATCTACAGAGTAGGGACCCAGTGACCTTGCTATGAGCTTCACCAAGAACACAAGTTCCTCCAATCTACTGTCATATACTTATTTTCCATCTTCTGCGAGCCTACTTTCCAATTGCTGTAAAAAACTTCCACCTGGATCAATTAAGGCAGGTTTAAGATTGACATCTGCTTGCCTGATCTGTGTGTTGGGTCTGACATCCTTTGGGTCTAGATCCAGGACTCAAGATCCTCAACCCATGTTAATGTGTGGGTGTCCTGCTACAGCTATGGACAAAAACTGAACAGGAAAAAAAGCTATTATGAACCACAGCAGAAAGTACCTTTCTCAGCCCTTCAACCACAGTGGATTGGAAGGAACTGAAGATACAGGGCGGATCTCAAGAGCTCAGAGCACAGAGCAGGTAACACAAGGAAGTGCAAGAGCTGGCACCCACTGCTCTTCAGTGCAGGTGAACAGAGCTGCTGCCTTCCTCCCTAATATCAAGGTGGCAGCAGAAGGAAATCCAACATTTGTACATAAAAAATTCCAGGCCAGGCCAAAGGTGTCCTCTGATCCCTGTGGCATCTGAAGCAAGATACCAGATTTCTAGGTAAACAAGGAAAAGTAGGGTGCTGCCTTCCCCTTCAGGGTGGGTCATTACAGGGTCTGACAATAGTTTTCATACCAAAAAAAATGAGTATAAAGGTTAGTGGTGACAAGAGGTTAAGTTTTCTCTTCTGCTGCACAGAAAAAAAATTATTCTGCTTGTTCCAGCCATTTTCTGGGATAAGCACCTTCTGAGGGCTTTTCATAAATCAACCAGAAGGAAGACAATTAATAATAATAGAAAAAAGTATTTTCATAGTTTCATATTTGTCTAAGCAGAGAGCATGTGAGGATAGCAGACATACCACGCAGGCTGTTGCATCTAGAATTAACCTCTTCCCATCATGGAAGAGGACAACTTCCTTAGACTATATGGGGGCAAGAATGTTAAATTCTGTGGCAATGATTTACTGTGAGACCAGTTCTGTTAAAATCACTGAAAGACAACAATTAGAAACCCTCACTCATCACTATAAAGAGTAAAGGAAAACTGAAGACTAAATTCTGAACTACTACTCCCCTTCTTCCTTCGCTAAAGACAGGGATGCTGGAAGAACCACTGAAGAGTGATGCCCATGAAGTCAGGAGAATACCAGGTCATCCATTTAGGATAATCTCTCTTGTATGAATTGCAGAAGTGAAGGAGGCTAGACAAGGAAGGTTTTACTCAAGTTTCACCCAGCAGATCAGTGCAAGCATGGAAAGAGCAGTTGTGTTAGTTTAACACAACCTGGCTTTGGTGCGGGCAGAGGAAAAGCCACAGAGGCTGCTTCTGAGAGAGAAGCTCCTTGAAACTTCTGCTGTGTCCAGCAGAGCCAATCCCTGAAGGTTCTGATGATGGACATACTGGCTGGCCCAATCACAAAAGTTAGTAATGCCTCTGTGATGACATATTTAAGAATGAAGAAAGGCATGCAAACCCCCTTTCTTCCTCTGAGGGGTGGGGAGGCAGCCAGGAGGCCTCTGGTGCAGCTGGCGGGAAGCCCATCCTGGTGCGGCTGACCGGGAGCCATCTCAGTGCCAAGAGCGGCCGTGTGGCCAGGGCCACTCTGCTGGGGCAGCTCAGCTGGGATTGCATGTCTGGGGTGGCATGGCTGAGATTGCGCCACCACTGCCATCTTGGCATGACTTGTGATGAACTTTATTTATTTGGCTGCTTTTAACCAGCTGTGCTGTGGATGGAAAGGCAAGGGCAGCTGGCACGGCCTGCGTGGTGCCAGCAGGGACCAGCAGCGAGGGGCATGGCAAGCAATTCCCCGATGCAGAGCCTGGATGAGATCAACCTTTCAGCACTGCAAAACTCTATAAAAACTTTTCAATTGGTAGAACTTGAGAACAAATGAACCTAAAGACACCAATTCTCTCCCAAGTCAGAAAAAATGAAGACATGTGAAGAGAACAATATGGCAATACAAAAGGCAGTGAAAAGGAGGGCGGGGGAGGAGGAGGTGCTCTGAGCGTTGGAGCTGAAATTCTTCTGCAAGCCATGGTGAGGACTGTAATACAACAGACTGTTTCCCTGTAATTCATGAAGTGCGTGGGGGGATGTAGAGGTCTACCTGCAGCCTGTGAGAATTAGGTGCTTGCACTAGAGTGGGTGGATGTTGAGAGGCTGTGATCTGGTGAGAAACTTGAACAGAGAGAGAAGACCCTTGCTTCCAACGATAGAGGGAGAGAGCCCTTGCTTCCATACTAGAACAGCTCATCCAAAAAACTATAATCCATGAACTAAATGACCTACGTGAACAGTTGTGGGAAGATTGTTTTGTCCGTGGGAGGCACTCACACTGCAGCAGGTCAGGTGGGACTGCAACTCATGAAAATTAGAACCACGTTGGAAAAGTTCACAGAGATCTGTCTCTGTCTTGGTTTAGGGTAAATTTGGGAGGAAACCTCTGAAGGGGGTTCCTCTGGAAAGCAAACTCAAACAGCCCTTCCTCTTAGCCAGTCTAAGAAAAACTTTCTCAGAGAAAAGTGGAAAACCTATTAAACTATTTATTTAACAAACAAAATACCTACAAGCACAAAGAATGGATACTATGAAAATATAAAATGAACAGTGAAGCAATAAAACTTCTCGCTGCTCCAAAGAGAGATGGCAAACTGAGAAAAGTTCTTGCCGTGGGTGCAGCTCAGCCCACTCAGTTTTTTGTCAGTCCCAGTCCCTCTGGAGGTCCAGGCCTGGTGGGCTCACAAGTGTGAGCCTTCGGTGCTCCTCTGGGTTTTTCAGTCCAGAGTAGATTTAAACAGTCCCAAGAAGAAAAAGAAAAAAAAAAACCAACCAAACAAAAACCAGTACAGGGAGCTTTTCTGCCTCAGCTAGCTAAAACTAACTAAAAGCAAAAAGATCGCTGTCTCACTGCTGTCCGTGTCTCCAAACAGGAGTCCAGACAAGAGAATGTGTGGGAGTCAGGCAGTTTCTCAAAACAAACTCTGCACGTCTTCTCTCCCTGGTTCACTCTCAGAATCAGTCTTAAAGGTACAGAACTCAATATACAGCACAAACAGAATGGACGACTGGGGATACAAGCATGATAAAGTCACCCTAGGACAGTCTCCTATGGGAAATACCCCACAGCATATCAGAAGAGACCCCTCTCCCTAAGCAAACTGAAGAAAGATTTTTAGAAGTGACAAACCAACTAACACTAACTAATGTTTTGTCTCCCTGCACTGTTGGTAGGAAAGAAAGAAAGGCTGGAGGGCGGGGGAGAAAGGTGTTTTAAAGGTTTATGTCAGTTCTGATTATCCTCCTTTAATTCTATTAATAAATTTTTCTTTATACCTTTTAAGCTTTGAGCCTGTTTTGCCCTTAAAGTGATTTCTCCTAATCCTTATCTCACCCCATGAGTCTTAGATTTTTTATTTCCTCCTCTTCTGGTCAAATATAACAGAGGAGAATGAGTGAATGTTTTTTTGTGGGTGCTTAACTTTTAGGCAGTATCAAACCCCCACAGCAGCCAATCCTGTCTTTGGCAGTGTGCGCCTGGGATCTGAGCTGAGGAGAACTGCAGTGTGGAAATTTCGTCACTGCATTTACTATTCTAATCCTTATAAAATGCCTTACCCAAAGGACTGTCCCAGCAACTACAGCTTTCCAAAGCCAGAATAAACAGTTATTGTACATAAATATCACTTATTTCCCAAAGAAAAGGAAAGAAAACAAACATGACCTATTACAGGCTTCCAGAGAACGGTAATTTGCCCAGATCTGGGGAAGGGAGACTATTTAAAATCAATCCTGAACTTTTTAACAAGATATCTAAAACCAAACTCCCTAGAATTCTCACATTTTTTTGCTAGCTGCTGTTTTTTCCATAAAAAGCTTTACCTTTGTTTATTAGTAGCACAGGGTTAGATTTTCTTTACATTTTTATAATTTTTATTTTGTTTTGGCATTCTGAAGTAGAAGACACACTCTACAGCAGATTAGTCTGTTACTTAAATACAGATATTTTGTTTTTAAAATTGTGTTATTATCATTATTGCTCCCAGCATCAATTAAATGCCATTACTATACCAACCATTCCATTATAGTTACCATAGAGAAAATTGCGCATACTGAGAGGCTATTTTGACCTTTATGTATTTTTCTTTCTTACAGAGCTTCAGTCATTGGTGAGGGAAACCAGGACATCTGCATTCCCAAAGAAAAAGAGTGGTAGACAGTCAGAAACCTTCATTTGGAGATGACTTTTGCAAGCTAAAAATACTCATCATCCCCCATCCACACACTGCATTTGGGCCCCCTTAGTTTATGCCTGCTGGTTGTTAGACAGCAAAGGCAGCAGTGTTTTATGGGGCCACCTTAGGCAGTGTCCCTGAGGTTAAGGACACGTAAAGCTCACAGGAAGACTCAGGAGCTCATTAGGTTATCTGATCTGGCATAAAGCTCTTGTGCAAGTTTTGATTTATCCCAAACCCACTTGGGGTCACAAAACCCACAGAAGCAAGTGAAGCTGCCTACATTGACAATACACAATGGGCAGCCTTAGAGCAGATGAGAGCAATTGGCCTCTGGCAAGTCTTCCAAAAAAACCCAGATCTAAATGACGAAGATGATGACTGTGATGTGGCCCTCAGCAGAGCGGAAAGTCTATGATAAGGGGAAATAAACAATCTTAGTTTCTTCTGAGATTGTACAGAGCTTGCAGGATTTTTTGGAATAATGAGCAGACACAACACAGCTTTTCAGATGCCAAACAGAGGGTTTAATGTCCTTCCTTAAAAAAAAAAAAAAAAATCCTACCATGTCATCTTGTTTTCCCTGAATTTATTGCAAATGCAGTTTTGTTCCTGGCAGAAGGTTATGTATGTAGTGAATGAAGGACTATTTGACACACATACAGCAAAACCCTATAATTTTCATAGACACATAGGTGTCTGTATCACTTCATAATTTCTTTGCTATGTCTAGGCCGCAGGCTCAGTCTCTGTCAATAGCCACAGAAAGAGATGGGAAGTGCAGAAGGGCAAGTGGCCCCCCCCAGGGCAGGAAGAGGTCAACATGGGCATAGCCAGGTCACAGCCACCTGTCAACTTCTGGAATTCAGTTTGGACTGTCAGTGTGCCAAACTGGCTCCAACCACTTTAGGAGGGGGAAGAAAAGGTTTGAAATGTATCAGATGTATGAAAACAGCTATTTTATCTAAAGAAACACAAAAGGTGTTTGACAGGTCTGTTCAGTAGTTTACACTGTGGCTCACGTCAGTGGTACATACCTGTAATGTTTAATTCAGTCATCTTAAATGATCCCTTTACTTTTTTTCCATAGGAAAGCTTTACAGAGCTTGTCTCCTCCCAAATTCCCCTAAAATGTTGACAGAAATGCTCAGAAAAAAAAATCCAGCAAAAAATACCCTTTTTTTTTTTTGCCAGATAGGTAGTTTTGATTTTAAAAGAACAAAACATTTCTGCACAACTGTAAAAATTGATTTCCTCCATGTCTGAATAGGTGGTTTATTCCCTTCATTTGAAAATGCAGGTTTAATTCATGTGTGGCTTGCTTTGACACCTACTAGAAATCAGCTAGCCTGTTACCATGTCAGTTGTTGCTTCAGAAGTGGTTGTCTTGATTAAGAAATGACAGGATGAGTTAAATAGGCCTTTTCTGACAGGTAAAGAAATCTGCCATCTTTGTGCTGCCATCACTGTAAAATTGTTGTCTAACTCCATGAGGATTCATATTCCTTAAGAAAGAGAAGACAAAGGTGGGAAACTCCTACAATCTGCTTGCAGGTTACTCATTTCCTGACCCTCTGCCAAGGTGGAATGCCCACCGCCGCCAGGCTCCCATGTAACTCCTGAGGACTTTGCATATCCATGCCCTCCTCTTCTTCAGGAGAGAGAAGAACGCAGGAAGACATGGGCCTCTGAAACACGGACACAGAACACTCAGGGCAGTGAAAGTCACTGAAAGCCACATCCTGAACATCAAAATAGATGAGTGCTGTCCAGTCACCGAATGTGGGAGACACCCATGGAAAAATGTATGTTGAGGCTATGCTCATTCAGTCCAACCAAGGAGGCCAAATTCAAATTACATGCATAACCTTTTCATTTTACAATTTGATATCTTCTATTTACACAAGGGGATAATGCTGTTTTCCCTGTTATTCATCCTGTTACCTGGGCAACATATTTCTTTTAGGATCTCCTATCCCCTTTTAAATTCAAGGGCAGATGATGCTTCCTCTGGTCATGTCTTTTCCATTCTTCATGGAATGAAGAATGGAAAAGACATTTTGAATCATTCCTCATGGTTCAAAAGTCAGTGCAGAAGAGGAATTCCCACGCTCTTTTCCTGTGTTTTGCTTGCTGCCAATTCCTCAGCAGGATCCTTGTTGCCTATTCCTATTAGGCTTGCCAATAAAGTAACCAAAATCATGGTTCATCCACTTAGAAAAAACATTGCCTTTCCTGTTGCACTCCATGAACTACCTTGCAACAGCACCCTGAGGGCAACAGACTTCCTCTTTAGCTCCCAAAACCGTATTTTGAGCCCCACAGAATATGTTGTGGCATCGCTGGGCAAATTCTAGTTCAAGCAAGTCCAGGAAACTAAATAAGTTGCAGCCAAAAGTAAATGCATTTGATTGCTACCTAACTCCCTGGCTTGGATATTTTGAGCACAATTTTCAGGAAGTCCCCACTTCCCAGGCAATTTAGGTACTGTACTCACACATTTTTGGGAATACAAGTGAGTTTTGCCTTAAAAACACTGACTGCTTTAAATAGGGTATAGAAGAGGAGATCTCCTTGCTGATTTAGCTCAGCTGTAGCACTGCATCACGTAGATATTTTCTATATAAGGAAAAAAGTTCCAGTTTCACCTTAGGACTTCTAATGGAAAAAACATCAGAAGTTTCTTTGCTCTCCTGGCAGTAATTGCCTCAATGACGAGACACAAACACTGATAGGTCTCTTTACCTGTTCCACAGAAATGTAGCTATTCTCTATTGGGCAGTTTAGCTAAAAACCCACCTAAATCATTCAATACTTAAGGGAGAGCACGAGGCTTCTCAGTGCTTCTTGGGGTGTCTAGTCAGGTGTCAGATGCTTCTCTGGCACCTGCACAAGGCTTTTATTCTTTTGTCCTTTTTTTCTGTATTGTTTGTTATTTTCTGCTTTTATTAAAACCTTTTCTTTACAAAACATATCCGAGGAGCCGTCTCGCTATTATTAAACCACTGTGGGAGGCTGCAGGTCAACCCTCAGACTTGATACAACTTCAGGGGGCTTATTTCACTCTGGCCAAGTGTAAGACTGTATCACTCAGCTTCAGACTACGTCAGCCAAGAAATCCCACCCATATAATGAATTATTTTTGGCCTTAAATTGATGCCAGCTGGCAAACTAGGAGCTGCGGAGAACTAGCAGGGATTTTGCTAAATATATCAAAGTCAATAGAAATGAAGAATTTATCCTAGAATTTACTAATTCAGCAAAGAAAAGGATATAAAGGCTTGCAGAACATTAGAAAGTTTTGATATGTGAATTCTGTTTAGTTTTAGTGAGGCTTTTCTATTTTCATGAAGAACACTGCATCTCAGTTTCACAAGCTTTTATTGGTTATCTTTACTGGCACTTGGATGACCTCTTATCATACCAGAATGGCAGATTACACATGAGGCAGCCCAAGTATGAATTCCCATAAAAAGAATGACATTTTTTGTGGTTCTTCAAGATGGAACATATCCCTGATCTCATCTGAACATCACACAATATTTTAGTAACTTAAGTATCTCAGGTCAACATATTTCTAGCTAATAGATGAGAAAATACTCCTGAGTAGCTGAGTTGAAGCAGGGACAAAGATATAGAACAGCTTGGGTTGGAAGAGACCTTATAGATAATCTTGTTCCAACCTCTCTGCCATGGGCACTGATACCTTCTGGCAGCTCAGGTTGCTCAGGGCCCCATCCAACCTGGCCTTGAATGCTTCCAGGGATGGGCCGTCCACAACCTGCTCCAGAATTTTACTGCCCTCACAGTAAAGAATTTCTTCCTAATATCTAATCCAAACCTACCCTCTTACAGTTTGGAGCCTATATCCCTTGTATTATCACTACCTGCCATTGTAAAAGGGCCATACGCATAATTCTTGCAGGCTCACTTTCAGATACTGAAAGGCCACAATAAGCTCTTCCTGGAGCCACCTCTTCTCCAGGCTGAACAACCCCAATTCTCTCAGCCTTTCCTCACAGGAGAGGTGCTCCATCCCTTTAATTGTCTTGGCGTCCCCTTCTCTGGACTTGCTCCAGCAGGCACATATTGTTCCTGTGCTGGGACTGCAGAGTTGGATGCAGTGTTCCAGGCCAGGTCTCACCAGAGCAAGGCAGAGGGTCAGAATCCTCTCCCTCCCTTGCTGGCCATGCTGCTTTGGATGCAGCTCAGGACATGTCTGGCTTTCTGGGCTGCCAAGTGCTCATTGCCAGCTCATATCTAGCCTCTCATCCATCAGCATCCCTAAGTCCTTCTTGGCAGGGCTGCTCTCCATCTGTTTATCCCGTTTTGATGCCAGGGGTTGCCCCAACGCAGATGCAGCACTTTGCACTTGGTCTTATTAAACCTCTTCTATGCTGCAGCTGCTAAGAAAGGGACAGTAACAAATCTGGAGTCAGTCTGGGGACCCTGGCATACTATTGCTAACCTGCTGCAAGCCAAAGATACCAGGGTTTACATTTACATTGGCAGATCTCTCTCCAGTTAATATTCTGCTTCACCAATCATCTAGCAGACTGTGTAGAGGGTACAAAGTACTCCAAACATGGGCCAGTTCCCTCTTTTTACTAAATACTATTCCTGGAAATGGAAGGCTGCTGGTTTGACAGCTATGTAAATAGAAATAGGTTTACATTTTGTTTAAATAAATACTTGATGACAATGTACAGTAATGGGAAGATGGTTACCAGTTGTAGAGACAGGTACACAGTTGTAGCTAATTTTGGCAAAACACTGATATTCATGGCTTTGTCTCCTCCTTGGGATCTACTTGAATGCCGACTTTCTCTGGAGTTTCCTGTAATCTATCAATTTGACAGCCTTTCCTGGAATATTTGTTTAACAATAGCAGTCCCATATTTATGAAGGTTGTAATTTTTCCTTTACTTTTGTTGGAGGAGAACTGGATGTAACTGACAAAATTAGATGCTGATGTCCTTTGGGAATATGGATATAGAACAACTTCCTGGACAGAAAATAGTAGAATAGTATAGTTTAGCTGGGAGGCATCTACAATGATCATCTAGTCCAGCTACCTGACCAATTCAGGGCTCATTGAAAATAAGAGCATGATGTTAAGGACATTTCCCCAAATGCCTCAAACACTGCCAGGTTTGGGGCATTGACCTCCACTCTAGGGAACCTGTTGCAAGGTTTGACCTCTTTCCTCAATAAAGAAGTACTTCCTTTCAACCACTGTCCTGTGACTGGATATAAAGGAGAAGTGATCAGCACCCCTCTCTCCCCTTCCTCTCCTCTGGGAGGTGTAGAGAGTTATGAGGTCCCCTCTCAGCCTCCTTTCCTCCAAACTAGACAAAACCAAAAGTCCTAGCTGCTCCTCATAGGATATACCTTCCAGCCCTTCCAGTTTTGTTGCCTCTTCTGAATGCATTCGAATTGACAAACACCCTTCTTAAACTGTGGAGCCCAGAACTGCACACAGAACTCCAGGTAAGATCTCACCAATGCTGAATACAGTGGGACAATCAGCTCTTTTTACTGACTGTGTTTGATGCACCTGAGGATGGGGTTTGCCCTCTTGCCTACCTGGACACACTGCTGGCTCATATTCAGCTGGCTGCAAACCAGCACCCCCAGATCTCCTTCTGCAGAGCTGCCCTCCAGCCACCCCTCTGCCCACTTACACTTGCGTCTCCATTCCAGCTGCAGAATCTGGAATTTGGAATTCAATTTCATCCCATAAATCATTGCCCAATGCTCCAATCTATCTAGATCCTCTGCAATGCCTCTTCTCCCTTGAGAGAGTCAATGGCATTTTCCAGTTTTGTGTCACCAGCAGAGTTGCTATTGGTTCATTCAGCTCCTGCATCCAGACCATTAATGAGTACAATAAAGAATCCAAATCACTGATAAATACGATAAAGAGAACTGGGCCTAGAACTGAGCCTTGAGGAGCACTGCTGTGACTGGTCACTAGCCAGCTGTAGTGCCATTGTAGTAGCCCTTTGAACCTTGCTGAGCCAGATCTTCACCCAACACATCACCTGCTCATCCTACAGCTGGACAGCATGTCCAAAAGGATGTCATGAGGGACAGTTTCAAAAGCCTTACTAAAATCTTTAAAAACAACCTCCATTGCTTTTGCTTTATCTCCTAGGTGGGTAACGTCACAGAAAGATGCCTAATTAGTTCAGCAGGACTTACCCTTTGTGAACTCATGTTGACTGTGCCTGATGATTGCATTGTTCTTTAAATGATTTTCCATAGTATGAAGTATGGTCTGCTCCATAATTGTTCCAGGTACTAACTTTTTCCAGGTATGCACTTTCCTAAGTCTTCCCTCACATCCTTTTTTAAAATTGGAATAACACTGTCTAGCTTCCAGTCAGAAGGGACCTCCCCAGTCTCCCAAGATTTCTGGCAGATGATCTAGAGGGATCCTGTCATACTAACCTCCTTCAGAACTCTGGGATTACTTCTATCAATCTCCATGGGTGTAAGAATATTCCACTAATTGCAGCTGATTCCTTGAAATTTCAGTGCCGATAAATGAAAATTCGCTGTTCCTACAGCCATAGTCCTCGGAATTGGAACTGGGCAACCCAAGGTCTATCATTAGGAACTGAGGCAAAAAACCCCCCATTGAATGCCTTCCCTTTTTCTTCATCCCTATTTATCAGGTGATCATCTTCAATAAGTAATGGTTCAATGTTTTCCTGAGATTTACTTGTTCTACTAACATACTTTAAAAAGCCTGTTTTGTCATCTGAACTAACACTGGCCAGTTTCAACTCTAGTTCAGGTTTCGCCTTAAATGTCTTCTCCCTGCATGTGCAAACTAGAGCTCTGTAATCTTCCTGTGAAGCCTGACCTTGCTTCCAGAAACTGTACCATTTCTTTTTCCTCCTGAGCTCCATATTCATCTGAGCTGGTTTCCTTCCTCATTTATTTGACTTACAACACAGTGGATTTGTCTGCTCCTGTGCCTCTAAAAGGCAGTTGTTGAAAACTGACCAGCATTTGTGGACCTCCAAGCCAATAAAGGCAGATTCCCAGGGGACTCTGCTAAATAGATCCCTGAATAGCTTAAAGTTTGCTCACCTGAAGTAGCAACTCTGATGTCCTTTGTTCTCATTATAATGGCAATTTTAAACACTTTTTGTGACAATTTTAAACCATTCTGTGATCATTGTGGCCAAGAGAGTCACCTACTGCCACATCCCCCTTCAGTCCTTCTTTCGTCACAAATAACAAGTCCAGGAGGTCATCTTTCCTAGCTGACACACTGAGTACTTGTGTAAAGAAGTTATCTTCAACAAGCTACTGGAATTCCCCAGACTCGCTTGTCACATCAGTATGGTATTCCCAGCTGATGTCTGGGAAGTAGAAATCTCCCACGTGGACAAAGGCTTTTGATGTAGATAAATTTCTCTTGCCTATAGAATAACTCATCAGTGCTGTCATTTTGCCTGGGCTACCCATAGTAGACACCCACTACAACATTTGCTTTGCTCTCCATCCCCACTATTCCTCACCCAGAATCTCCCAAACACATAATTTCTGACTGTAAGGACTGTACAGCCAAACCTCCTCTCCCTCACACACAGTGCAACTCCTCCACCTCATGTGCCTTTCCTGTCCCTCCTGAGCAGCCTGTGGGACTCATCTCACCACATCTCACTAACACTGATGCCATCATAGGAGTAGGAGCAGACCAGTGCTCCGAGTTCATCCTATTTGTTTCTTATACTATGTGCCTTGATGTACAAGCATTTCAGGTGGATAAAATTAGTAAACAGGAGCACAAAACCTAAGGGCTGGTGTTTTAATCACTTCCCACAGGATGGCAGGGCAGGATTCAAACCTCACAATGTGACCTTGAATAATATAAGTGTTTTATGTACACGCATAAAACACCCCCTATTTTATACCAATGAGTAAAGGTGAGCAGTGTGCTTAGTTCAGCGTTAGCTCTCATCAAAAACTTGTGAGGAGGGTACCACAGACTGAGGTGGATGATCATTTGGCCTTGACTGGCAACTGAGGGTTGCTGTGACACAGTTACCACACTCCTAACTCTCCCTTCTTGCATCTCTGCCTCACTCATGGCACCTAACAAGGTGCCATCCAACTTACACTGCAAAAGATTTTCCAAAAGTCTGAGAATAGCTCAGGTCTGTGCAGAAGCCTTGTATCGGGGTAGGGAAGGGACTCGACCTCATCAGATTCATTATCCCTGGAAAGAGGGATTTGCCATCAGTTTCTAACCTACAGTCACTGTTCAGAGGCATCTCAGGGCATAGGTAAAATGAGAAAACAGAGTACACATGGCATTGATGCTGCTCCTGGACTTCAGCACAGCTGCAGTTACACAAGTGAAAGCAGAATGTGATACTATACTACATCTCTGAAAGCATTCCCCTTTTCTTCCTAAAAAATGATTTATAATTAATTATTTTCCAGAATGAACCTCAATGAGTAATGGCACAAAACATTTCCTTCTTAATCTTCACAGTTTTTCAATTGTTTCCATTTAAAAAAGAAAATGGCAAAACATCTACTTTTCAGCCAAAAATACCCTCCCAAAACCAAACCAAAACCAAACTAGAAAAAATAACATGGAAAGTTACAGTTTATGACATTTAATCAGAACTTCTCAGTTCAGGAAGTGAAATGCTTTAATAAAAATGGAAAGAATAAGTGGTGCCATTTTTTTTCTCTAATGTGGACTGAGTCATTCAGATAAAAGTAACCTGTGAAATATTAGGGTGTACAGTCTGCACTGATTTCCTTTATAATTATCTTTTCATCATGTTTACAGTAACAGGTTCTGGAAAAAATGGGGCTCCCTCCCACTTTTTGGCCTTTTATTGTTAAAATAAGTATTAAAATATTTGATATTTTAAATATTTAATATTGTACAAATATTGCAAATTTTAAAATAAATCCTCATCCAAAGGGTTGATGGTACACACTGGACTGACCACAACGCTCACAGCATATTTATCCACAGCTGAAAATAAATGGCATGAGGTCTTCCTTTGACCATATCTCCACACCCTTCCTCAGCCCGAAGAAAACATTTCCATAGCAACCACACCAGCGTGAAACCCACCAATAAAGATCTGTAGGCATCTGAGTGGCACCACCAAAATGTACACAATCCACTGGGAGCCAGAATATGCTGTCTTATTCTCACTGCACTATGTGTGGCATTAGGGGAGTGTTGTGTTGCACAAAATGTAGTTAGTCCATGTTGCACTGGGTGTTCTTGTTTACAAGTGTTTGTAAAACCTACCTTCCCAGAAACCCCTGTACCTGTAAACCCGACACCACTGGTGTCCACCTCTCCTGGGGTCTGTCTCCATTGGCCAGCAGACCCTCTCCCCTCCTCCCTCCTTCACCAAGGGCATAAAACCTGGTTCCACAGGTGATAAGATCTCTCTGTCTCTCACTCCCCTTGGGACCGCATGGTGTAGGTTCTGCATTAAACAGCAGAACTGTTCCTGAGGAACTAAGAGCGCCTTTTGTCTTTTGTCTTCGTCCTCACTCTGGTTTCCCCTGAGGTTGATCTGCTAGCCAGGCTTGGACCTTGTGGAGTGGGAACCGGGAGAGGGGACAACAAAAAAAACAGCAAGGGAGCAGCCAAAAGAGCCAACAAATTATGAAGTAAAAAAAAAATAAAAGAGAGAGAATGTGGGTATTGAGAAAAGGCACAAGAACAGAAAATATACAAGATGGGGAAGAGAGAGAAAACCTGTCTGTTTATCTGGACCAGGAAAGCCACCATATAAGTTCCTTTCCTACCCACATCAATGACCTGCTCTGACTCTCACTTGCCCTTCCCTCCTAATCACTTCTTATGACCTAAAACTGACAGGTGCACATTCTGTTCCCCCTGGAAATTTTCAGATACCTTCCATGGATTCAAGTAGCGATAGCTACAAAATAAGAAAATAAGAAAATAGCTCAGTAAATAACCCACACCCACATGAACATCTGTCATACCCCCTTCCTCAGCACTCTGTTTTTCCTAGAGGTTTCTGCCTACCACTAATCTCCTACAAGCAAAGGGTGGGAGTTAACCATTTCAAAATTTTGCTGCAAGGCTGAGACATTTCAGCCCTTCCTCTCTCGCTCTCTGGACTGGGTAATTGTATCAACAGCATTACTCACAGGCAGCAAGGCAAATTTTGGCTGCACTCCTTCCTGCACAACTGCTTGGGAAGGGAAAAAAAATGCTGTGAAGAAAGCAATTTAAACTTTCTCAGTATGTGGAAAAGTCAAGGTGTTGCTGGAAGCCCACTTTCTGGAGATTATGTATGAAAAAGAAAATACAGACTCAAAATCAGGATTTAGTGAAAAATTGTAAGTCCTACCCCCATGGGACAAAACAATTTTTCTTCCAAGTTAGGGCAGAAAAGTGTAATTCTTACTACTTTTCTGCATTACACTGCTTCATCATATGTAGAACAAATAACATGAGAAACAAAAGCTAAAACTCCACATTAATACCAGAAGATTTTTTCCAGCCTAAACTCATTGGATTTACACAACTGGGTTATGTCACATCTCTTTCTTTTAGCATTGTATTTTCTGTTTTCATATATTTTCTTCCTAGAAGACTCAGTGGTCTGACTATTTATTTAATGCCTACTAGGAAAGATTAAAATCTCTGATATGTAGCAAAATCAGACATTTTCCTTGTGGAGAATGCGTTATCCTGGACAACCTGACTCAATGCACCCAGAGAGCACTGCTGGAAGCAAGGACCTGCCTACAAGGACACAACAAGGTGGGAACAGGATACACACAGGCCCTTTATTTCTATCACCTCAGTTTTCTCTTTCTAGAATGTGAAGAATCCTAGCTTAAATACTAACTAACCCCTACTTTTTTTGAATTTACAAGTCATTCTGTTTATCAGTGGAAGATAGGGAAAAAAGCTACTTGAAGTCAAAGCTGGAGTAATCTTAGGATTTTATTACAGAAGTCAGAAAGTGGCACAGTAAAGTACTAGTTTCGTATATGTATGTATGTATGTTCATCTTAAAACAGAGGGCAAAATATGACTACATGTGCTCCAAGAAGGAATCTGGAGTATTCTTTAGATTTTTCTGCAAGAATAAACCCCAAACACCTGTATTTCCACACATTTCTATTTGATTCTATAATCTAGAACTAATGACATATCTAAAACTAAAGTCATATAAACAGAAATTATCCTGTACACATGAGAATTTGTGTGGATCTGGTTTGGGATGTTCTAGCACAGAATCCATTAGCAAAATGACCTGGAAACAGGCGAGTTCACACAGGCAGCAAAAATCCCAAGTCCTGTATCAGGTTTTTATAGGCATAGACTTTCTATAGGGACTCTCCTTTTGCACTTCAAATTGCAGCTGATCTCTGACTTGCACTCCCATCAAAATGTTCTCCAAGACAGAAAGAAGTGGCCTTCTTCAATTCCTCTTCACAAAAGTAGACTTTCTCTCCCCTGCAATCCTCTGTAATTCCTGTAATTGTCTGCTGCTTGCTGTAGTTCCTCTCCTGCTCTATTGCCCGGTGTTGACAGCACCCCATACCAGATAGGGCAGGCTCAGAATCTCTTCCCTAACCAGGGGACTTGAGACATCATGTGTCTGTTAGTGCTCTGAAAACAAGGACACAGAGTCATGTGGAGGTTGCTCTTGGCTCTTCCTTTAAGACAATTCCTCTTCAACTCAGGTTGCTAGTTTGAGAATGCCACTGGGAAAAGAGATAAATATTTTTATGAATTCTTATTTTTTTATATTTTAATGAATCTCATTAATATTTATGAATCTTCCATGTAGTTATAAAGTATTTTTTTTATTCCATATTTTTATGACTCTCCCAGTGGCATTGTCAAACCTCTACCTAAAGTCTCAGTGGCATTCTGAAACTTATATCTAGTGTCTCAGAAAAGTTTATTTGGTTTGTTGTACATTCTAATCATTGCTCTCTATTTTCCCTCTACTGTAGCCTTTTATCTTGAACCAGAGGAGGAAATTTAGAGAATGAAGAATTTTACATTATTTAGGGTTGTTCACATGCTGTCTATCCCTTAACATAAAATAGTTCATAGTTTATAAAGGTAAAATAAAACATTAAGGAACAGTTTAACTCAAAGACTTATTAAACCTTAACCTACTTCTCTTGTAAAATATTTATTTATTCCACAGAATGCACCTTCTACCATTTCAGTGGGAAAAGCAAAAATCCACAATTGTTTATACTTGCATTATTTTTGGAAGCAAAAGTTCTGGCAAGATGGTGAAGTAATACTTTCTTTTCTTGAGTCGACATTATTTACACTGTAATAAGAAATGTTGAATAAACTCTTAATTTCAAAAATAGAATGCACCATATATGTGCATGCCAGCAGACAAAAATGATTTGTAAACAGCTACATCATACCAAATCTGAACTAAAACAGACTATTTTGGGACAGGGTTGTAAAAACAGACCCACTTCTCCACATGTCTGTTCAGGGGAATTTTCTCTGAGAAAAAAGCTCCAAGGCAATTGCTTTCTCAAAAGGATATAAATGTTTTTAATTCTAAAACTGTCCCAAATATTTCAGCAGGAAAGGCTAATAAATGTGTACCTATACAATCTATTAGATATACAAAATTCTAACTATATGAAAGCTGTGCCTGCCCAAGCCCATTCCATAATGGGATGGATTGTACACGCACCATCCAAACAACCACTCTTGTACACAGTGCAAAGCACACAAAGCAAGGATATTAAACTGAGCCTTCTTGTGCTACCCCAAAGTGAAGTTAAACCACAGAGCAGAGGATTTACAGCTAATGTTAAATAATCTGCTGTATTATGCACATAGTACAGATTAGGTGGATAGAAAATAAATTCATGCCTATTTTTTAGCACTTAACCCCTCAAATTTTCAGACTTTAAAAAGGTCATAATGAACAGAAGAAACAATTACGCAGTTTCCAGGAATATCTTCCCTCTTATAATAAAATACCAATCTTTCAACAGAAATGTTTGAGAAGGGAAGACCTTGCAGCAGAAACCTAATTTTAAACACAAGGGGAAAACATCCTGAGGATTGTTTCCAGGAAAACAGAAATCTCTTCCAGTTGATTCAGTTAGCTGCTTATACAAACCATGTGTGATTTTCACATCTTATCTTTCTCAATGGCTCTGTCTTTCCTGGTTTTAGCATAACAATTTTTCAGGGTGCCCAAACAGCTTCCTAGGGTTAATTTTACTCCTAGGTTCTTTCTATTGGCTAGATTAACATGGAAAGCTGTGTCAGAAGGGAGAGGGAAAATATCTGGTTTGCCAGCAGAGACACAGTTCCTACCCCTCCTGGGAATGAGATTACTCCCATAGATGGAAGTGCTGCTTACATGACAAAAAAGAAAGGCACAATAAGCTCTTTATATGGACTGTTAGGCACAACATTTATCCCACAGTGGAAAGTTTTATCTTTCCCAAATTTAATATCAGATTAACATTTCTCACAGAAATTTGGTCTGCACAGCACAAACAGAAACGTATCTGAAGACTCAGAGTCCAGATCTCACGTGACCCTAAACAGTCCCAAAAAGCACTTCACAGGAAATCCAACTGGGAGACTGTGGCAAAAACACTTGCCTTGATAGTTAGACAAGGCCATGCTGAGTAACCTCTCTAGCCTGATGCTGTACGTCCACCACAGGCCTTCACGCCACCTCTGCTCCCTTACTGATTTGTAGGGGACAGGATCACACTGGAGGGATTCCCCCTCAATGCTTCTCATTCTTGGCAGACCACCTAGGAAGCAGCCAACCTACTCAAGGAATTAAATTTCTCCAATTCCAATTTTTCTGTTGCTCATGTGGCCAGTCTGCCACTGTACAAGCACTGCAGTTCTGACAGGCAGCCAACCCAAAACATGGCTGGGCAGTACAGGCAGAGTAACAAATCCTCTTTCCAGTGAAGCAAATGGGAAAAGGATCTCAGCTCATGATTACTACTGCAAGTTGCAGTAAGATTTAGCTCCTATGGTGCCCAAATCAGTTTGGAAGGTAGGACTCAACTTCAAATTAGAAAGAGATGGGAGTGCTGAGGGCAGTGGAAGTGGGGAACTGTTCACCATGGAAGAATCCTAGCCAACACCACTCTTACCCTATTGACGATAACATTGTGACAAACTCCCTGAAAATTCTAAAATTAAAATATCAATCCCAGGAAGCACTATATATCTAAGTGCAAAAATATTCCTGAATAATTCATCTGAGATCTTACTATCAATTTAGGTCAGACAGAAGACATTTACCTTTGTTTAACTCAAGTCCAATCCTGTTCTTCCACATAGACAACAGCACAAGAAGCTACCTGACTCCAGGCATATCATTTGGAGGCAGAGCAGGACACACGACCTCTCTCTCATCTCACCAGTGCAACCACTCTATGTTGGGACACTCAGAGCTGTCATGAAAACAAGCCAGCTTTCTCTCATTCCAAATCTCCTTATCTCTCATTCCCAACATATGCCTTCCATGCTGTCCAAGAAAGTAGTCTCTTGTGTTTCCATCAAAACCTAATGAATTCTTCTAGTGCTGGTCTTATCATCACAGAGTTTTCACTCCCAGGTTAATTAGTCCAGAAAGGAAACAAGACTTACTAAGTGAATTTCAAAGTTATCACAGAATCACAGAATATTCTGAGTTGTGATGATCCCACAAGGATCATCAAATCCAGCTCTCAAGTGAATGGCCCATATGGGTATGGGCCCTCAACCTTGGCTTTATTAGCACCACACTTTAACCGACTCAGCCATCTTATCCCAGGCTGTGACATGATAAAGGATGCCAGGGAATGCCAATATTTATCATCCCTATATAGGAGTAGTTAGCTGAAATAACCAGCTGCTTAATAGAAGTCAAACTTAACGTATGCAACAGTGGTGAGAGTATGATTTCCTTTTACTCCATGGTGAGACATTGACCTTGTTACTCAGGATCCCAGTTGCACATTTTCTTTTTCTGTACATTTTGATGCAACAACTGTGCAGCCCAGCAAGGGAGGTGAACACATGTCAGTGGGCTCCTCATGAGCTTCAGGCAGTGTGTGCCCAGGATCCGGGCTCTGTGGGGCTCCTGCAGACAGACAGGAGCAGAGACATTTTCCCTAGGTCTGTCTACTGCTGTCCATGTTGTCTTTCCTTGAGGGGCTGCCTCCTAGTTTGGAAACAAGGACAAACTTTCACAGGAGCTATTTTCACTTTATGGTTACTGTGACTCAGGATGTGAAAACAGCTTCCAGTGATGGAGTGACTCTTGTGAACACTCGAGTATCAGAGCAGGAAAGAGAGAAGTCAGATGGAGAGTGTGTCCACATACACAAGAAAACAGAACTTCCAAGTTCTATTAGGCTCCCAAGAATTATTAGAAGTAATAGTTATTAGAATTATTATTCCAAGTGCCAAGTCCTTTGCAAAGAACAAGAGTGATCAGGCAGGAACTTGTCCAGGATAAAGCAGAACAATAAATCAGGGAAGCCTGAACAGCAAAGGGCAAAATCAGGAGGAAAAAAGTTAAAATGAGGATCACTTTAGGAGTAGATAAAATAAAATATGAATCATTCTCTCACTGTGTGTTTTCTGATCAAATTACATTAACAAATACTTGTCAGAACAGGCAATCTGTCTGATCCGTACTTCATCAACCTGCTTAACCTCTGTTTCAAGTGAGAGGTGGGAAACTTTATTTTGTCTACCAGTGCACTCACCTACATTGTTTCCAAGAAGTGATTTATTAGACTGCAATTAGTAAGGAAATACGTCTCTTCCTTTTCCTCTAAGGAAACCTAGATTGATAAGGCTGGGGCTGCAATCTTATTCTTTATTTCTCAGTTCTGTCCCTCCAGGTGGCCACACTTCCTTCTTGCAGGCAGAGTGACTCAAAGCACCAAATTCACTTTATTACCTCTCCCAGGATGCTCACTGAATATGGTCTTCAAAAAACAGTAAGTGCTTTCAACTTGAAGCTGAAAGACTTTTAAGCCTTTCTGGGTGAAAAAAACCCTGGTCATCAACATGCAAGTTCTTGTTCAGTACTGATTCTGCCACTAACTTCAATTCATCTTAAGGAAAAAAAAAATCCAGACAAACCCCTACCATACATCCTCTTAGCTTCTTTCTTAGCTTCCTTCCCTGACATCTTGTTATGCAGCACCCTTTGAGAGCCACTGCCACTATGCTTTCAAAGGGAACAGTATTTTAGTAAGTAGAGCAGCAGCTGGAAGACAGAAGTGAAGCAGGCAGGCCCATGATATGGAAAAGTCACCCAGAAGCATCCCAAGTCTACTTCTCAGACTTGGAAACTGGAAACAATGGGTAGAGGCAAAGTTCATTGTCAATTTTGGTGTGAATTAATTGTTGAAATTGGGTTAGTGAAGGATAAGGAAAGGATAAAGGGAAAAACACAAGCATGCATTCATTACTTCAGAGGCAGGTGGAGCAGCTGCCTGACCTGGGGCTGGGTGGTCAGTGAGGCAAGGCAATGGGAAAACACTCAAAAACACCCAAGACACCCAAGACAAAAAGGAAAAGTTATTCTAGCTCTGTGATCAGAAGTAATTTTCTTTTTTTTTTTTTTCAAATTCCATCTTTCATAGGAACCCAGCCCTGCACATTGAAGAGCATCACGGTAGTCACATATAGAACCTGTTATCTCTCACAGACACTTTACCTTCCTGTCCCTTAGGTCAGCACAATTCAAGACTCAGAGTAATGACATCCTTGAGCATGTCAGGGACAAAACAGACAAAGACAGGAGACAGCTGTAGGAACTAAACAATGCATTGTGACTTGAAATCTAAAGCAAACACTTTTACAGGTTCTGAGGACCAGGCTGTCAGCCAAAAACGCAACCTTTTATAGATTTTACAGCAACCTTGAGGTTTCCCTAAGGAAACATGCTGTTTAGCACATGTTCATGTTTTGTGCAGTTAAGGGTGGCCAATCTACTCTTTTTAAGGCCACAACTCTGCTAGCATACCTCAGCCCCTGCCTGAACCACCTCAGCCCACATTGTTTTGTTCCTGCTCTGCTCTTTTCAGCACAACCCACCTTGCCACTGGTGGCTTAAGCAGCACTTGAGCCAGCTGTGCCAGGAGCTCCTGGGCCAGGCAAGCAGCCCTTCCACTCTTGTGCATGGGAAACATTGCTCTTCTCCTTGGGGAAAAACACAGCTTGCCCTGCACTGTGCTCAGGGCAGCAGCACTGCTGGCTCACTGCTTTCTCTGATCTGGGAGTGTCAGATGCTTAGAATCATAGAAGAGTTTGGATTGGAAGGGAGCTTTGAAGGCCATCCAGTCCAACCCCCTGCAATGAGCAGGGACATCTTCCACTAGACCAGGTTGCTCAGACCCCATCCAGCCTGACCTTGAATGTTTCCAGGGATGGGAACATCATCTCTCTTGACAACCTGCTCCAGTGTTTCACCACTCTCATTGTAAAATACTTCTTCCTTATATATAATCTAAATTTACCCTCTTTTAGTTTAAAACTGTTATTCCTTGTTCTATAGCAAGGAATTCCCAGGAGAAGAAACTACAGTCTCCCATCACTCAGGGTAAGTGAGGTATTGCAGCAACAAGACTTGCACCTTTAGCCAGCATCCAGGAGGAAGCTCTTCAGAAGCCTTCACCAGCAACCATTTGTATCCTTGACAATGTTGCAATCTCTGGAAAACCTCTGGAAATCACTGCCTATTGTATTTAACCAACAAATATAGCTCAGACAAGCAATGGAACTGTTGCCTTTCAGATCTTGGACACAATCCCATGACACTCAGTTCCTCAAGAAATACAGAACAATTGACACATCCATTTAACTTATTCAAGTTCCTCATTACCACATCTTTTAAGAAGAAAAGTGCAAGTTGATGTCATGAGAAACAAAAATTATTGTGGTTTCACAATTAATCTCAAAAGGCCATATGTATTAAAGAGTACACTGGGTCACTACTGCTTTTCCCAAAGGAATTATTCATACACTTGGAGCTCATGCGTAACACTTCTCTCATTGATTTATAAAAGCTCACAAGCACTGTGCTACAAATGAAAAAAATTATGTGGCCTTATGTTTAAATTGCTTTATTTAGCTTCTTTTCATCTAGGGAAATACAGAAAACAAGACAGACAATCAGTATCAGTATCAGTAAAGCATGTAACTTTAGATTAAAAAAAAATTAAGCAACAAACATGACAGATTCAATAATTGTAAAAATATAGAATGCACTGTTTTGGTTGACTGAAGTTACTTTCAAATCTGAACTAAACTGCAGCTGCTGTGGTCAAAAATACTTCTGTAAACTTATCTCAAAAGTTTTGTTCAAAACCTTCTTTTGAAAAGAAAAAATATCCCAAAACACATTAACACCCCATGAACTCCTGTTTTCTGTTCAGAAAGGAAGCAAAATATAAATCAAAACTACTAAAAAGCCCAACTTGCAATGACACATTTTTGGTATCCCAAACAAGTAGGAAAAAAACAGAGGACCAATTGGTGTTCTGGTTAGATAATTTTTTTTTTAATTAGAAAAAGTGAAATATACAAATAAATAATTAACACTGCACCTACAAATGTAGGACAAACATCACCCTTCACATTCTCAGTAACACAAGCAGACACATAAAACTTTTTACCATACTCTGGAGAGGCCACTGCTCTAGAACCAGCAGAATACTTGTTCTGAACACTGAGTCCTAAGTTTTAAATCTCCATTGTTGATTTTTCAGCTTGACAGTTTGTACCCTTAGTAAGCATATGACACAAAAGGCACAATCCAAAATGCTACGCACTCTGGTAAGATGGAGTATTTCAGATGCACAAACAAATGCTCATCAAAGCCAAAAGAAAAGAGAATGTTGTTAGTGATCCTGATACAATGACAAACATTCAGACAGAAGGAAGACTGAGAAACGCCTTAAACACCAGCATTCATACTATCTGTCTATCCTGTCAGTACAATGGGCCACTAGGAAGGTACACCCAGAGGTAGGCTTGCTTACCTGTGGGGCAGGTGCAGAGCCCTGTGAAGGTGCTCAGAGGCTGTCATGGTTTAACCCCAGCCAGCAACTCAGCACCACAGCTGCTTGCACAGTCCCCCAGGAGGGAAGGGGAGTGTTGAAAGGTAGCCTTATACTAACTTCTATCAAGAAAATGAGCTCTGTCCCAACCAAAACAAGCACAGAAACAGAGGGCACCTGGAGCCTTCAACCCCTCCCAAAGATGAGGATCTGCAGGGTAATGCCCAGGAGTGCACAGTCCACCTGGGCAGCCTGCTGCTGCCCAGAAAGAGGATGCCAAGCACTTGGAACTTTAAGCCTGGAAATGGTTGGAGCAGCAGGCTTGGGCTGGCAGTAACGAGCAACTTGGGATGGGGTTAGAGGCGCTCCAATCCAACCTGGGACAGGAACAGAATTAGGTCCCAGCTCCTAGGAATAGTGCAGTGTCTTTATCTGCTACCTGAAGCATGACAAATCAGTAAGCTCAGCCTCTGTAAGACTGCCCTGCCAGCTGATATCATTGCAGCCAGAGCAGTGACACAGGATAGTGAGCTCCCACTCAATGAGCCCCAGCCATGGAACAATGACTTTTGGCCAATGATTTGTCTGTGTGTTTTAAAAGACACAATAAAAATGGATGAAGACAGGGAAGACTACTCCGAACAGTGCATAAGATGAGCACAAAAACTATTGACAAAGCCCATGCCTTTTGACAGCTCAGCAAGGAGTAGGATAGGGTATTAACAGAAAGGAAAGATGGAGAACACAATGCTTCCACTACTGGTCTTTGTTACCATCTCCTCCTCACTTATATATTTAACCCCTCTACTCACATCCCTAAAAAAACACAGAAGAAAACACTCCAGGATTAGAAAGAAGTCAAACAAAGTAAATTACTTTTATATTATACAAATTACTTACAATTCTTCTTTACAGCTGCTACTGCCTCTATTTAGTCACCTGCTGGGAGACCTATTGCTCTTTCCCAGTAATTTTGACAAATCCTGTGTGGTTTGAGTCCTGTGATTTTGAGTCCAGCAGGTCTTTCCAGACAGAGAAAAAGGAGTTGGAACAGTTGGATAAGAGAAGAAAAACCAGATGACAGGAAGAGGGTGATGAACTCTGAGTTGCTGCAAGTGAAATTACAGACAGATATTGGCAAACATTAGATCCCTCTCTACTGCAAGAGCAATTAGGCACCAGAAGAGAATCCCCAGAAAGCCTGCAGAGCTTCTATCCATGGACATTTTCAAAACTCAACCCAAGAAGACAAACACATTTTTCCCAGCAGCAGTACCAAGAGTGTCATGGGTAAAGAAGGTTTTGCCTGACAAAAATCTCCTCCTCTGCTGAGCAGCAGACCAAGTGGTCCCTTCAGTCCTACATTTTAAGATTAAGGGCCTATACCAGATAACACTGTTAGTCGTTTCAGTGATCAACTCAGCTTCCAGATAAAGCAGACATCACTTCCCTTTTTGCTTCTTCTTTCCAGGCAGTCAAGTCACTATGTGTAATGTTGATTTCAGGCTGCTGGTGTCTAATGACCTGGTAGATGGATGGAAATCCTCAAGGACCCTAGAAAACAAAAACAACCCCATGAAATGATAAATCGGGGGCACTGTGCTGCTGTCTCAGGTTTTGCTTAGCAGTGTAGCGGCTGTTGGGACAGGAGGAAGAGAAATGTACAG
Source organism: Cettia cetti (assembly GCA_013401135.1). Lineage (NCBI taxonomy): Eukaryota > Metazoa > Chordata > Aves > Passeriformes > Sylviidae > Cettia > Cettia cetti. Next base: position 16,215 of record VZUI01030338.1, on the reverse strand, counting down.
TGGGAGAAGTGGGGAGCAACAGTTATAAACCCACCATTTGGTGAACAACTTCCCTGCTTTTATAGTTGTGAAAATCACACGTGGAATTCGGAAAATCACATAAGGAATATACAAAACCCTGAAAGGATTTGTGAACTGTGGAATGTAAACCAACTTTCCCCACTGGTAATAATACACCAATATTTAATTAATATACCTATATTGAGCTTTAAAAGTAATTTGATATTTCAGAATATCTTTCATATGTTTGAGATTCAGTTTGCAACTCTATCTTTACATGGCTTTGAAGACAATAATAAAATATATGGCATTTTTACTTTTCATGTAGAAGAGTATGAAAGAGGTTCCTTATCTAATAACTCTGCATTCAGACAAAGTATTTTGTAAAGTATTTTGGAATAGATTACATAAGTAATTTTTACCAAGGAAGTGAATGAGAAACTGAAACAGTGAGGCAACTATTCACACATTACAGGAATGCTATTTGTTCTCCCTTTTAGCTGCCAGCCAGTTGATTTTCTTGTTCTATACAAAGCCCTATTGTTGGAATGAAAAGGATAAGGAAGGACCGGAAAATTCCTTCATAATGAACTATGAGCACAAATATGATGCACAGGATAGAAATTTTACTAGTCACATATACTAAAAGTCTCCCTATTCCCAAAGAAAGGGCTTCATGTTTTAGTAGCACAGACTTCAATACCTTCCCTTTAGATGTGCAGGACAAATTTCAAGATGTTTCCTGTACTGCTCCCTTTATCCTGTCAGTAGCAAAACGGGATTTATTTCATCCTTCCAGACAAAAACACCAGCCATGGCCCAGGAGACTAGAATTCACCCATATCACCTTCCCCTTCTTCCTCCTCTGCTACTCCCTTTTCCTGACTCTTCTAAATGGAAAGCAGGATAAGGAGCATGCTTTTCCCAGCAAAACATGCCAGGGAAAGCTAACAAAACACCACCCATCCTTGTCCTTCACAATGAAAACAGGTAGCACTAAAGCATGGAAAGCTTGCAAAGTGTGCCCATCCTCCCTCTATATATGATACAGACCAGAGGGTACTGTCAGGCACATTTCTATGAAGAGAAAATTAGGTGGAATTACTAGGGAACAGGAGCTGCCTGGAAACAGTGTGTCATTAAACCCAGAAAACATCTTCACTTGAGTTGCAAAATATTTATGTCTGCAGGAAACCTGATGGGCAGCCTGACAGCAAATTACCACTTCACTGACATTTTTGTCATGAGGGTTGTTGTTTGGTTTTTTAATTCCCCCCCTCAATAGCTCTGTTTAGGTCTGTTTGTCTATAATGTTTTTACAGTGACATTTTTGGGTTTTGGGATTTTTGTTTGTTTGGTTGGCTTGGGTGTTTTTGGTTTTTTTTTTTTAGTTTTAATATTAAGGGTAAAGGAATGAAGCTGTTTTATATTCACTGCATATTTTTTGCTGTTTTGCAGGAACTCAAAATAGGACAAATAATCTCCTACTCCAATTAAAGACACATTTGAGAAGAAAACCAGGGCTTCTCTAAAATGAGCCTTGCCAGCTGGGATGTGACTGCCAGAAACCCATTCCTCTGTGAGCAAAGGAAGTGTGTTATATCCATCTGCCTAATTTAAGAGGGAGCTATGTCCCGAGTTCATAATCTGAAACTCTGGTATTTAGTGGTCTTCTCTGGAGATATTATTCTGAAAATTCTCCTAAAACCAAGCCTCTACTATATTGTTCTCAACTACTGAGTCTCTCGCTAAAAAGAAAACCAGATGTCAAAGCAAACCCACTGAAGAAACATGCTAAGTTGTAAGATAAAATAAGAACTGTTGTAATTTTTAAGCTAGAGCTTAGAAACAGAGCCTCCCCCAAACTGTATACAGACTAGAGAATACTGCTATAATGACTTTTCCAGAAGTAATTACTATCTTTACTATAAACACAGCAATGACAAGAGTAACCAACTACTTGTTCTTATAAAGTTTCCCAAAAACTGGAATTCCTGCATAGTACTTATTTCCCAGCCTTCCAGGACATATTTGGCCACCAAAATTTGGGTTTCTCATAAATTCATATTTTAGCTGATCAGCCAAGCTGCTATTTTACACTTACCAGACCTGATTCTATGCTATTTGTAGCAACTATAAAATTAAAAAGGTAACAACCAGGGAATCTTACATTCCTATTCAGGGTATTAAGTGATGTCCAGTTTGTAACAAAGAGGAATTTTGAACCTGTTTTGGAGTACTTGTGTAACATACTAAGCACATTGAGGTTCAGCATTTCTTTGGAACACAGATAGCTGGTTGTGCTCAGACAGAAACAGAATTGTAGAATCATTAAGGTTGGAAAACTCCTCTAAGATCATCAAGTCCAACCTTTGACTGAACACCACCTTGTCAAGGAAACCATAGCACTAAGAGGCAAAGGCAATGCTGCTTACGCCTGAGTTCCATAAAGTCTCCATTTGAAGGAGAACCTAAAAGTTTTTATTTCCAAACAGGAGAAACACATTTCTATGCTGGTGCTTTCTGCAGAATGGAATTTTTGGTCTGGCCTAGTCTCTTATTCTACGACTCTTCAAGTTTTCTTCTCCCAGGTTAACCTATTCTGTTCAGCTTTCTTATCTATTCAGTGTTATATCTACTCAATTAGAAGCCCCATTTCCCCCCTTTATGTTATAGTTTTTCTAAACACAAGCATACTATTTGAATATTTCTGAAGTTTTCCACATGACAAAACCTGCTAAGTTACCCAAGAGCTTATTATGCAACATACCAATTCTTAAAAACAAAACAAAACAAAACAAACAACAAAAAATCTGGCCTTTTTACGCATTTGTGAAGTAGTTCTTCCTCACAGGTTACCACAAGCCTCCAGAAAAAACGTATGCGTGGAATTTTATCCCCCTGCAGACTGTTACATCCTGAGAATTAACTATAAAGCTTTTTAATCAGCCAGGCTGAAACATGAGTATCCTGCAAGCCATGAAATAAGCAGGTGATGCTGTGGAAAGCATTCAAGTGAACACATAAATGACAGTTAAGTCACAGGAATTTATTCAGGCTAATAGTCTTTATTTTGCTTCCATACAGGCACTTGGCCTTTTAACTAGACTGCTTTATCTCAGTGTGATCTACAGTTAAGCTCTATTAGTTGAGTAAGGAATGAAAGGATTTAACTTTTTATCAGATGAGCAGCACCAAGAAACTTCAGCCATGGGAGAATTTATGCCTGGTGATTGTTTGAAGCCTGCTCATTGCACTTACATTGAGTGATAGGCACAGCTGGGTTTGCCTGCCTACTTGGTAGCGGATGAGATGTGAATTTTCCAAAGCTTGTGTTACAGCACTTGCCACAAAGGCTGTTCAGTTTGATTTCAAACAAGTGACTTATCCACAAATATTGTGAAGACACTTCACTTGGGACATTTTCAGGGAGAACTAAAATGTATGTATGCTCTGTAACTTGTACACAAGGCAAATGCCTGAGGGATGGGACACCAACTTTCAGCCCCAGATAACTGATTCCCAAGTACCTACCATGAAGAGGAAGGGAACAACAACAACAACAACAAAAAAAAAAAAAAAAAAAAAGCAAAGCAAAACCTAACCGTACTCCCAGAAGCAAAAACACTTGGAAGAATCTTTGTCAGAGAAGGCTCCCCAGCAACCCAGAAGAAAAGCTACTATTTTACTTTAAAAACTGAGCATCTTGACATCTAGTGCAGAATGAAAAGAAGTACTGAAGCCCCAGACAGACCCAGGTATTCTCAAGCCAGTGCTATTAGCTCTCTACTGTTAGCTCTCAATTGTGCTGTTTCAAACAGCATGTCCAAAAGTATGTGTGTAGGCACTGCTCCTCATCCCACTCAGTCTGAGGACAATAGTGGATAAAAACAGAAAGGGGCTTTCTGCAAGATACTACTGTCTCTATACTACTACAACCAATGCTTTAGAAAGCATAAACATATTTTACAGATGATCAAGGAAAAAACAAGTCACAAGAAAACCAGACTAGGATCCAAAAATAAGAAGTTCAGGGGATTTCCTCATCAAAACACTTGTGGAGTGGTAACACACTGTAAATAAAGTGTTAAAAATTACTGTAGCTCCACAGATATTCTTAATATTCTAAGGAGTCCAGGAAAGTGACACATCCATAGAATCATATACAAGATTAATTATAAGTAACCCTTAGCCACCAGCAGAATATAGCATGCTGGGAGAGAAAAAAAAAATAGATCAGATGGTGAGAGAGTGATCAAACTGCACCACCACTGAAGTTTTACAGCAAACTAATTAACGATACCTTCAGGGAAACAGACATAAATTAGGAAGACAAACTACACATTTCACTAAGATGGTCACTGTAGGAAGGAATATGATCAGCTGGTCAAAATTACTCTGGATAAAGTAATGCTGCCTTTATTCAAAACCGATCCAGGTCAGTACATTACGTTTTTGAAACTCAAGACCAAAGAGCAACTGAAAAGACACAGACGATGGCTGACAAAAACTAGACTACATTAAAAGAACAGAGACTTACAACCTCATTGCAGAAGTCACGTCCTGTCATCAGAGTTAATCAAAACCCATAAAAAAATGGGAAGGAACACAAACAACAGATATCATTGAAATCCTGCTTTTCTTGATAAACTTTAATCCAAGAAACACCCACTACTAAACACTGTTTATCTAATTTACGTCCTCTGCCCCAGTGAACTTATTTTAAGTCTTGACCTTGTGACACGTTGGCCAGGAATACAAGTGGGGCCAGGAATCTTGACATCTTCTCAGGCAGCAGGACATGAGACCCCACTTCTCTTGGAGACACAGAAGGACTTCAAGCTTTGAGCCATTAGCTAAGGAAAAAGAGGCACAGTGCTTTCACAATGCTTTTCTGTGTCTTACACCTTCCTTACAAGGCAGGGGAGGGGGATCTGTTCAGTTTCCCAAATAACAGGCAGGCTCTGTTGCTGTGCATCACAGTGGTGTCTCTGCAGCAGCAAATCATGTCTTACATGACCCATGGCACAAGGATTCATGAAATGCCTTGGGGGTCCCAAGCCCAATACCTAGCGTGTGGCGTAGGGTGTATGACACCTGCTGTTGCTGACTGCTGGGGATGGCCCAGTTACAAACTATTGCTGAACCCACACAAGGGCATTGCCCAGGGAAACAGCAATATTCACAGGCCAGAATCATGCTAGGGCACATTAATATCATCAGCCTACGCTAAATATGAACAACTTGGTCTTGTCAAGCAGCATTTCACTGAGTGACACTGGTCCAGCTTCAGGCCCCAGTGCGGATACAGCATCCAAGTGTGGTTCTCATCTGCCATGCAGTGAAGGGGCTTCAAAACACTACAAGGCAGCACCTGTGCTTTTTGGCACTCTCTTCCCCTGGTCAATCTCAGATCTGCTCTAGGGGGTGATCCCTAAGCTCTATCAGAACACCTCCAACTCCAGGTCTCTCCTTCAAGGTATGCTTAGTACAAGCTCACTTGTGTTCGGAATGGTTGTTCTAGAATAAAGATACATCTTTCTTGTGAGCATTTAATATTTTTCTTCTGATCCTTTAAAAAGCAGCATTTAAGAACAAACTCCTTGCACTTTAACTTCCAGGTTGTTCTGAAAATTCAAAGAGAAATTTCATCTTCTGAATTTTTTTTAGGATCAATGGAAGTCTCACAGACATTTTGCAATTATTACATTATATTACATTATATTATTATTACATTATATCTGGGGTGTAAGAACTGTTCATTTACCTTTCTTCTCAGTGAAGACTTTTGTGTCTCTGGCAGTAGCAGATTCATTAGGTCAAACCCTCTTAATAGTAGGTGCTGTAGGTCCAAGTTCACAATAGATAGGTGTGATATACTCCTTGAAACATTTCTTTACTTTTTATCATATTATTGCCCTGAAGCAGGTATCTAAATAGCCAGGAACTGAGTTAATATGTGCTGGTGTTTCTAAATATATTAGTGGAATTTAATGCCAGACATGGAATTTGGATTTAGTTAAGCAACAGTGAAACTACCAATGACCATCAAATTTCTGTGATTTCTGAAGCTTATGGTGTCTTCCCTCCCAGTCTTTTTCTGTTTATTATGTTACTACTAATTAAGACCAGAGAATTGAATTGATCTATGATTATTACACACTCAGAAACATTACACTGACTGCAGCTTTTCCTTTATTCTTCATTAGGAAACACACTTATGCCAAATTTGAGCACACTTCCTCATTGTATTACCCTGTTTGTCTTAAAAAATACAAAGATGGTGCCGTGACCAGTAGAAAATTCTTCTGCTGAGGGGACATCGCTCCACATGAGAGGGTTTCTCTTCAATGTTTACTTCATCTGCCAAAAATTATCTGAGCACACTACACTTAGTGGGCTTCCAGAAAAATGTGAAAGGTAAGTGAATTACTTCTGCTGAGACTGCTACTTCAAAGCAAACCAAGAGCAGCATGTGTTGCTCTGCCTGGATCCTTCCCTCACAATTTTCAGCCTTGGATTGTCACTTGGCAGTGGGAAAACAGCTCTTAAACTTACACACAACTGAGGCAACCTCTAAAAACCCTAAACATATTACTATTATTAGTTATTATTATTATAAAATTGTCCAGTGTGACATTCTCATAACCCCAATGGTATGCCAACAAAGTCTCATTCTTCTCTGCAGATGATCAGACCTTATTGTGGGGTCTAGGAAAACCATGTTTCCACACATTGGTGACTCACCACTTCAACTCCTCCTGCACAGGATCTTCCTCCAGACGAGTATAATCAGAGTCAGAACTATGATGACCACTACAAGCACCGCAATAATCACCAGCCAAAGTGATGATGATCCCCCTTCTGTGAAAACTAAACAACAAAACATTCACAGCAAGTTAATCTAGCTTATTGGGGAAAAAAGCACAACAAGCCAAGAGGATGTCTGATTAATGACAGGGTTCCTCTGATAAGGTATTGCTAAGATAAATGAAAGCAGCAATTGTTTAAAAGAGAGAATAAACCTATGTATCTTCAAAAATAAACTACTTGCCCACAGAAACTATGAAGAAAAGACATGCTTATGGCAAAGAACACTGCCATTCCCATACCTGATACAGTGGTTGGCATACACACACAAGCAGAACTTCATACAAGTCTCAACACTTTCAAAAGAGCTTTTTGTTCACCCAGAATTTTATTATTTTTACTTTTAAACACTTAACACGCTGTTAAAAAGGCAACTTAAGAAAAGAAGACAGGCTATATTTTGCTGCCTGCAAATAGCTCTACCCAACAGTTGAATGTAAATATTCCTCCCTGGTTGGACATTAGCCACTTCATTTGACTCCTATTAATCAAAATGTTATACAAAGGCGCATTTCACTGACATTAGCTGGAAAATTGAATGACTTGAAACTTATTTGACTCAAGCCAAACTATTATGTCTTTTAACAAAGATATGTTGAACTATTCATTTGAACTTCATGTCCTCTAAAATATGAGATTGTTAAAACAACAAGCTGTTAGCTGACTTTTTATCCACTTAGCAAGAAATAACAACAGTCTTTGTTTTCTGCTTTCTGAGATATACATTTTCTTTTTAAATGACCAAAACAAAAGAATATTGGAGACAGGACAAAAAGCTTAATCTATTTTTTCAGAATTGTAATGTAATTCAGAATTAAAAACTAAATTGCTTTTGAATGTTTAGAGAGAAGATATTAAAAATCAGATCCTGTTCTTTAGTATTACTCCTTTAATAATCACTTAGTGAGCATGTAATTTCAGAATTAACTCACAGCTACAAGCTGCTTTTCGTGTCTTGCTAATTAACAAGCTGTCTTCAATTTAAGGCTCTGGATATAGAGACCTGAATTTTAAATCACCCAAGTCAGTGCTCCTGTATGAACTAAGAATGGTAGTTCAGCTTTTAATGTTTCCATTCCTTATCTGCAGAAACAGGATGAAAGTCTTTCCAGCAGAACAGAATACTGGAAGAAGAAATAAATTAACACTACAAGATATTCATATGTTGCATTAATGTATCTAAGATTTCTGTAGAAACCAAATGTAAGAATCTTCAACTGACCCCCTCCCTGTATGCCTGAAAGTACTATTCCTCCCTGACCATTAGTGCAGTGGACATATGCCTTAGCAAAAAATCAGAGAAACTGAACCATAACATACCAGTTAAATACAAGAAAACATTCAGTAAGTTCAACTGGAACATTTGATCGACAGACAGTTTGTTATGAATTTCAAAATTTCTGAGTTCATCAAGCAACCCATAGAGTTTCTGCTCATCCTTCTACTCACAGATATCAGCTGACATTTATATTTATTTTTAGGCTGTTAAAAAAAATTATGAAGGCGTATATGAGAATGTAAGCTCAACTTACTGCAAAATGTATGGTGCCTCTACACCCCACAACTCTTTAGCTGATTAGTCTGGCTTTCTCCTTTTAGATAGGACTCAAATATATTATTACCTCAAAGACAACTGTGAACACAAATAGGATTCCCTGACATATACACATCTCATTCCCTCCTCTTCCCAGAAGATTTCTATCCCAATATGCTACTGCAAAACATGGAGACCAAGAGCACGCTAACAAGTTGCATGTACTGCTCACCTACCTTCTTTTATTCTCACAGGCAATTCAAATGTTTCATTTGTGTTGCTTACTCTGCAGGTCAAATCCTGTGCACTGATGCTCTCAATGTTGTAGATTTCCAGTTTACTTGTGACAGACACAAACCCATTTTTGTGCTTGACTGTCTTCTGTGTAGGAGTAGAATTGAACAGGTTGTTCCAGGTGATGGTGGGCTCTGGGAGGCCATCAGCATTACAGATGACTATCAAATGACCTTCAGAAATGTTGTGATGGACAGATGCATTAAGACCTTTAACACACAAATGAGACACCTGGTCATAAGCAGTAGTAGCAGACTAACCATTGCAAATCAGAGCAAAGCTTACTCGATTCACACTGAGCTCAGTGGCAAGGAATGCAAGAAGAGTTCCTTGGGTCAGGTCCCCTCCATGACTCAATACTCCTTCGCCATACTGAAGGCATATACCCCAAAGATTTCACTCAATCTGAAACCCAAGTATTAAAATAACCTGTTAAGTAAAATAATTTCATCCTATCTGCTAATTCCCTATATTGGTAGGGTTTGGCAGAGCAGCTCACAGCACTGGGGTTGTACCTTGCACCAAAAGGAAACTGCAACGGGCAATGTTGGTTTGCCCGAGTTCCACTCCTTGCTTTTCAGGTGCTACTTCAAGGATTAACAAACAGGAGCCAAAACGACCACAATAGGCTTGTATATGACCCACAGAGTTTTGCTCACAGCAGTAGTGCTCTATTTCTACATCATGTTCCACCAAGGGATGCTGCTATCACTGCAGTTCTTGAATTTGCTCAAGGAAATACTGTGGGTGAGAAAACACCTCTTATTTCATTAGAGACATATCCCTGCAGAGAGCCTCACCAGAAACACTCAGACAGGTATTTCCTGAGAAGGAGCCAAACGGGTAAACATTGAAGAGACACATGTAACATCCTGAATCATCCATTCTAGTGTCCCAAAAAGTTATGCTTGTCTTGTTGAGTTCCAAACTTGTGAAATTCATTCTGTCTACATAGGGCTTGTGAATCTTTAATCCATTTGTTTTACTGTATGTAGCTATATTGTCATGTGATTCTTCTGAGTTCTTTTGCCATGTCACTTGCAGAACATCCATTGGTTTTGTCAGGGCACAGCTCAGAGTCACATTGTCACCCATCCTCACTGTTTTGTGTCCTGCCTGTGGAAACACTGCAATGACAGTAAACAGTTAATGAAATGGGCAGATATCACACATATCCAGAAGCCTCATGTTGATTCTAAGGCCTGGATTACCCACAGACACAACTCCTTCTGTTACATACTGTTTCTGTGGTTTTTCCCTTCAAAAAAGTCCATCTCCTGCATACTCCTAGAAATTCAATGAAGTTATGTTGATTTACATTGGCTGAGACTTTATCTTTCTTTTAAGCTACTTAAAAGACAAAAAGACTTACCTATTTCTGTACCCATATCTGCAGACTTCCCTCTTAAGTTTTACTAAATTAGCTCATGACTTCCTGTTCTCAGCAAATACTCAATTTTTGTTTCCTAAGAGCTAGAGGAAGATAGAATGCGTAAGAGAAGTACACACCAAGCCATTATCAGATAAGTAAATAGGAAAATGCCTTTAAAAGGCTTTCTGAACTGTAGTTTCAGAGTTCACGGTGCATTTGAGATAGAAGGAAGGAAGTTCTTTAGGGATGCCCCACTCTTGGAAGCTGTCAACTCAGGTTAGCAATGGTGTCCAGTGTCAGCGTAGATATGGGATGCTTCTTGTCCCGCTCATCTCTAAACGCTGCTCTGGGAGGTTTTGTGTTACAACTACCACCAGCTCCATGTCTCTGTCTCAGCTATGTCTCAGGCAGCACCAGCAATTTGTATTTCACCTATTTTTGTCTCTTACTCTATTGAAGCCTCAGAAATCTGAAACTAGTTCCCCAAACAATTTCAAGCAGCTTTCAGGAAATTCAACTTACCATTTGCCTTTCCAAGCCCAGAATATGCCAAACACAAAACCAGAACTTGTAAAGTCATTTTGGAAGAGAAAATCTGCTTCACCTAAAGAAAGGAGATGACAGATCATCTTCTGCTAAATTGAACATTCAGGGTGCAAAAAATAACTGTAGATTTCTCATGTGAAAAACAATGTAGATTCTGGGGTCAGACAACAAGCCTTGACAAATCTTATTACCCTGTTTCCTACAATTGAATTGTAGACCTGCCTGGAACTGAAGTTGGTGTTATATTCAAGTGGAAACATTATTTTGCAAAAAATAGCCCTGTAACACACTCTACACACTGCTGAGTTTTTTGCCAATGCCTGCAAATTAGCTGACACATCTTGGGACCATCTTCTGTCAAGAATGTAAGCAAAACCCAACCTTTTAAAGATTTTCATAACATGCAAAAAATAAGAGACAGTCAACTGAAAAAGCATTTTCTATATTATACAGGTTTAAAAAGGAGGGCTGGTAAATAAATAAATCAATGAATAAATACATGAAAAAAGTATATAAAAACAAATTGCCAGCAAACTTGCATACACTCTGCATACACCCACAACCAGTAGTCTGCCTTTAAATTTTAAACACTGTGCTAAAACAACTTCTGATATAACTCTCCAGTTATCAAGAACAAATAGTGACCAAGTAATAAGCAGAATTGGGAAACAAGGATCCATCAACAATGAGCCCAATGAAAAAAGTTTGTGTAGTCAGATATTTGAGCATTTGAGGCTATAAAAAATTCAGATAGATATCCCTGCAAGCATGCAGAAATCAAGGGCCAGCATAGCAAGAAGAAACTATCGAGTCACAGAATTGTTTATAAAGCAGTGGAAGATGTACCACACCTGCAGGCAAGCAGTTTTCAATAACAATTCTTTGCTTCACTGCTTTAGTACCCGTTAAAGCCCTTAATGCACCAATGCACACACCCGGGGTAGCTACAAGAATTCACAAAATGAGGAACGAGGCTGTACCGTGTAGCTATAACACAGTAAGCTTTACCGGGCTACTGTAAGAAAGAAGAAAGAATGAAGTCCCTTTAGGTCACAACCCCAAGCACGAGTGCTGCAGGGGGGAGGGGAAACAAAACCCAAAAAGAACAGAGGAAGAAGAAAAAAAAGGGGGGGGGAAAGGCGTTAAAAATTGGAGCAAGGAGCTTTCGGGAATCGCACCTCGAAGGACTCCTCAGCCACGGGCTGTGCCCTTCCCCGGAGAAACCGCTCGCCCGCCGCTTTCTGGGCACCTCCTTTATAACTACAAAGAAACATTCACCCTACTGGCGCCACAGAGTTCCGAAGGCAGCTGCCGACTGAGCCCAGCACCTGGAGGAGCCTTCCAGCTGCGAAAGACGGAGGAAGGAGACGCGAGTGGCGATCGTGGCTCCAGCCCCGCTCCGGGCAGCGCTCTCGCCTGACCCGCGGCTTATCGCGCTCGCCTCCGCCCAAAACCCTCCTCACACCTGGGAATTCTGCCGGGGAAGGCGGCGAGAGGGAGGTTGCTCAGGCCAAGTACATAGAAGCAGGGAGAAAGATGGAATGAGGAGACCGTGGAGAGGCGGAAGCCCACACGCCGTATCCAGCCGCGTCGCGATCCTTGTCCCAGAGGCAGAGCTGGGGGTGTCCCGATACGGCAGCGAGCGCCTTACCCATCCAGCGCTAGCCTTTCCCTCGAGGCTGTTCATAGCAGCCCAGTAACAAATTATTTTGGGCTCTATCTCTTATATAGTTGGGAGTGGTGCTTTGCTTTCGCTGCTGCCTTCTGCTGCTTCCCCTGTTTGGTGGGGAGGAAAAGAGGCAGAGAAGTGATACTGCACAATCTCTGCCATTTTTTCTGTTGTTCGATTAGGATCTTACACTGATGAAACTAGAACAGGGATAAGTTATCAGGCCCTTTTGCAGGCTTGACAGAAACAACCCATTAATTAGAAACAGCATTCTTAATGACCAATACAGGACATTCTTTCTTCAAATAATTTCGTATGCATGCACATGTTCATACACTGTTCATACCAGTTGTAATATATGTTGCAAAATAATTTGTGCAAAAGAAATTTAAAACAAAAACTACAGCATTATGAAACCAAAGCTGAAGCAGTTTTGCATTGAATGACAAGGAAAGAAAGACTGAAAAAAACAGAGATAAGCTGTCTCCAGAGATGTTTTTCCCAAGAGATTTTATCTATCTAGCAAAACTCAAGGATGTTTATTTCAGAGCAGAATTCTGGTAAAACACAATGGATCAATCACCAAACTCTTAAAAAACTTTTAGCAGACCACAGCAAGAAAATAAGAATGAACGGATATGCTGAAAAAGCAAGAATCACCAGAGAAGCAAGAAGACCCCCACCAAAAAGAGTATAAAACGGGGCTCCACCACAGCAAGGATGGCGAACCACGGGGATTCAGAGCGATAGAGTCTGAATTGGGTTCACCCAGTGCCGATTGCCTGGCTCAGCACTATTTTGCTTGTGGCTTCTTCAAACTTATGCTTTGTCAATTTTAATAAATTCTCTTTTAATTATTAAATTGGCGGGTTAATTTATAACACCAGTTACAATATTTGTCTTGCCAGGCTCTAGAAGGCCTCCTGTTTTGAGCCATGACTGCTCACAGGAAAAAGAAAACACCACAATTTCAACCCCCTGCCAAAATTAATTGACAAAGATGCCCACAGAAAACCAGAAACTCATTCTCATCTAAGACACAGATGTGTGGGAATATTTGGTGCAATGCTACTAAATTGTCTTTAGAAGAAGGTGAGGTTTGCAGCTTTCCCAGGTCATCCCGGGCTCACCATGTGTTAACCTTACCTGTACTGCTCTCAGTCTCCTTTGGTGCACAAAGGAGTGCCTTTTGACCTGTAGAAATAGAAAGCTTCTGCTGCCCCCAACAGATCTGGCCTAATATGTAGCTGGGGTCTGGAGGTCAGGGCAGTGTAGAGCTGTACTTGGAGACACCATCCCCACCACTGTTATGATTTAGTGCAGTCTTTCTCCCCTGCCAACTAATTATCCAAAGCCCCTTGGCTTTTCAACAAAATTTCAACTTTACCACTACCTTTATTTCTACCTTTCTTTCTATCTCCTAGGATCAATCACTATGTCTTAAATCCCTTAAATTTCCCTCTGCCACCCTTCCCCTTTTTGTTATCTCTAAAACAGGCCAGCAACTAACCCACTGATGTACCTACACTCTTCACACTCTTTTCGTTTTAATGAGAAAAATATGCTAGCAAGTTTCCTGTGCTCACTTGCCTACACTATAGCTGAGGGGATTTTAGAGGGAAGTCCAGAGAACTGCCCACTGCACAGCTTAAAAAAAATTTATCCAGAAGTGCCCTGTACCATCAAAGCAACAAAGGGAGGGAAATCCCAGGGAAATCTTTCTGCTCTTATTTCATGAAAATAAAGGGGACTTCTGGGGGATATGAGCAATATATTATAGTAACTCACATTTTCTGAGGTGGAAAATGTCTACAAATGTTATTACTTCTTCAGTGAGATGGAGAAACCTAGAGAAGAAGGAAGAAAATGATGAAAGGATCTGCAACACAAGAGGGCTGCTTCTTTGAAAGAGAGGGAATAAATTAAAGCTGAGCAGGGAAAGAATGGTACTGAAGTAGTAGGCAAAGATCAGAAATAACCTCAGGGCAGACAGAGGCAAATGAAAAATACTCCAGACAAACCAGCAATGGTGAAAGATTCAAAATATTTTCACATATTTAGAGGAGAAGAACGCACAAATTTCTCCTTCTGCTTTATTCTGTCTTCTAATGTCAAATGTTTCTTTTTACAGGAACCTGGCTCAGCTCAGCAATCTGCAAGTTTTACAAGGTTCTTTGTACGTTACCTTCTCTGGAGCTGATGGTGGCCAAGGTGACATGGACTCTCTGGTATGATAAATCCTTTAAAGTTAGTGTCCTAAAATCAAGAGAGGCTTTGTTCATTTTTTAAATTTATTTATTTAGCTGTAATACACCCTGCATGCTGGTGGAAGAAGCAATTTAAAATTCCTTCTGTCACAAATGAGGTCTATTCTTTATTCTTTCCTCTGCCTTCTGGGTGGACACATTCTGCTATTAATATATTTCCTCATTCTTCTCTTAAATTCTGGGCTACTGACCTCTTACAAGCAGAGCCATTTGAGCCACTAGCCAGTGAAACCTGTACAGACTTAAGGCAAATATATGATACAGCTGATCCAAGTTAGCATTATTTAACAGCGAAAAGGAAAAGAAAGGGTGAATGGAGGTAGTGACACAGATTCCTGTAAAACCAAACACAGTAAGTTTTACAGGATGTGCTGCCTGCTGGAGGTTTATATCAGAACATCTGCTCTGCTGACCGAAATCCCTTCTGGGTCTGCTCACATCAATAAGCACATCCCCCTTAACCATCACACTCAGGCAGTGCATATTCAAGTTGTAAATGCTCAAATGGGTCTACTAGAAGGTCTAACTTGGTCCAAAGGATCGGCAACCAGCAATCATTTTGCTGGTGATTCAACCACCTGATCACAGTCAAACGACATCTCTCTCTCAAGCTTACTTCTATAAAACAAGCAAAGGTTAAATTGTTTAAAGTTTGAGATCCTGCCAATTTCTCCAACATAAACTGCACAATATTTCCCAGCAGAGAAAGTTAGCCATGTAGCTGGGGATAAAAGCACAAAAATTTCTGGGGTCCATGTCAGTGTCAATTTAGCAGTGTATAAAGGGAAACTGGATTGAGGAAGAGGAGCACAAAGGAGAGAACAAGGTATGGAGTGGGTGAGGAATTGGAAGAAGAAAGTGACCATGGTAGTTAAAGTTTTGGCCCATAACAGGGCAGACAAGGGGGGGGGGGGGGGGGGGGGGGGGGGGGGGGGCACACAGGTAGTACATTCCTCACTGCAGCAGGTGTAGGAGCTGAGGAACCCATAATTTTTAAGGATGTCATCAATGTGTGTGTGCTCATTAGCGCATTGTAAAGCTCATCAGTCTGGATAGACCCCAGTAAATACTGGAAATTGCCTGGCTGACATAGCAGCCAAGGAGGCCACTAGTTGTGACATCCTGTTGGTTTTACATGAGAAATAACAGTATTTGGACAAGCAGGCTTCTGATTATCAGGCTAAAGATGAGAATTTGGCAGAACTGTTAGATGCTGAAATGAGTCCTGAAGGATGGTGGATTACATCCAGGAAAAAAGTAATGATTCCCCGACACCTTATGAGGAAAACTGCAGGAAAAGAACATGTGGTAACCCACTGAGCAATAGAGTCAATGGTAGAAGCAATGAAGCCTCAGGTTTTGAACATATGAATGACTGGTATGATAAAAAGCATTGTTAAAAAGTACCAAAGACTTAAAGAACAATGCACATCAAATTAGATAGCCTACAGCTGTGACTGTTAAGAAAGGAAATTGTAAAGGAGACTATTGACAAATAAGTTTAATGAGCTGCCATGGCAAAAGGGCCACAAGTATTTATTGTTACTGTTAGATACTTTTTCAGGATGGCCAGAAGCTTCTTCTTGTTTGTCTTGGGTTATGGAACCAAAAAATGTGTATTCTATTTCATCTGTTGAAAGCAGTTGGGGAAATGTAGTTTTTT
>VZUI01030334.1:0-12977 GCA_013401135.1 Cettia cetti | reverse complement strand
TGGTGTCCTTGGTTCTGGGGCTGGAAAAGGATTGTTCTGTCTAAACTGTGAGGAGAACTTGCTCACACTTTATATGAAGTTCAGAGTTACACACCAAGGCAGTGCAGAATCTGGAAGATATGAAGGCTGAAAGTTAAGGCACCACTCCTAATTAGGAGCTTTTTGTCCCTGGGGTCACATTCTGCTTTAAGGGACAAAGCCTGGCTGCTTCCTCCTCTCAGTGCTGCCAGCCTTGCCTGCCCTTGCTGTGAGGGGCTGTGATGGACACTTGACTCATTTTCAGCTGGGAAAAAGCTCTTTTCTTGCTTTGCTGTATTTTGGTCAATTCAGTGGTAAATGATTCAAGGTTACTCTGATTAAATTAGAGATTTCAGTGAGTGTGAATCCAATCTTTTGAACAAGCAGAAACAGAGAATGAAAAGGAAATGATGTGTTTATCTCTCCTCTAGAATTCCTATTTAAACGGAAGTATTTTTAATAAAATCACTTATTGGTTTCAGGGCCATAGGGTAGAATCTCTTCAATGTGGCAAGAAAAATTCTTTTCCTGGAGTAGTAACTACTTAAGGGTTGAGTGTCTTGCACCATTTCCCTCATATATAAGGTGTAAAGGTATAAAGATTTAGAAAGAAAGCAGTTTGGTAAGACTGTAACACTGAGAATGCAACTCTCTGCAAACTGGGCTAGAAAAGGGGTTTTTTGCTGGGTTCAGAGCCAAGCCAAAAGCCCATATGAGGCTAATCCCAAAATCTGAGGCCACCCTGCTTTATCCTCACCCACTGCTACTGGAACATGTGCACCAAAGGTCTTGTGGGAATGTAGCTTTTTCCTGTGTCACTCTCAAATCCCTCTGTTTTTATTAGAGGACAGGAAAACTGAACCCAGTTTCCTCAATTTCCCTGCTTGCTGAACATTCATATTCAACCCAGTGCTGCTTTTGTTTTGTTTCTTTGCTGACAGAAGTTTCTCCCAAGGAGATTTCCCATGGCATTTTTAGCCAGGCCAAAAATAAAATCTCACCATTTTTGCAAAGGTCCATTAGCCATGATTAACCTAATGATAGACTCAAACTGCAGGGAGGGAAATAACGTTAGATAACAAAATAAAACCCCAAATAATAAACAGAATTAGGCAGTAATGAGGTAATAGGGACACATAGAAAGCTGTAGGATGTCACTTGTGGCTGATGCCAGCCCAATTCCCAGCCATAGGTCCCACCCTCGGACAAGCTCTCAACCACAGCCTCTCAAGTCTTGTCCACTCCCATTTTCTCAGTCAGGGCAAACATTTGTCATTGGCAAAATAAAGATTAAATCGAGCCTGAGAAATGTGAATGGAGATCTGGAAGTTGTCTTGGCACAGAGATCCATTTCCTGCTCTGACGGATTTAGAAGTGCTCAGGTTCCTGCTGTGACTGGAAAGTTGTTTCAGAACATCTTTCCTGTGATGCTCAGAAGCCTCCTGCATGTTTCCCCCTCCTATTTACTCACAACCAGTTTGATTTGGGGCCAACATTGTCCTTTAGCTTAAATAACTCTCTCCATTCCCTGGGGGTTTACCTGGCCTATTTATAGAAAGCAATCCCTTTCCTAGCCTTTTCCTGCTTTTCCTAGCCTAAACAAAGCTATTTTAGCTTCTCCTCACCCTCCCTGATCGCCCCACATCTTCCTCTGCACCTGCTCCTGCTCCTGGTGCCCCACCCAAGGCAGGGACCTTCCCTCTCCCACCTGGATTTCCAGCTCTCCTGGCACTCATTTATCCCACAGCCGCATTTTCCTTTCTCACTCAGGAATTTCTGAGCCCTGTCCCTCACAGCAGCCTCTGCCATTTGTCCCTTGTCTCATTTCCATGCCATCCTCTGTCCCTCCTGTCCTCTCCAGGCCACCTCTGCCAGCAGGAGGAGGCGATGGGCAGTGGGAAAAAGACTTTATTTGGAGTTTTCTACTGCCACAACAACATAATTTCCCTGATTTATCCCTGAAATCCTATAAATAGGCCACTGGCACAGCCTGGGTTTGTTATCTGTGATCCCTTTATAGCCCAGGGCTTTTGTCCCATCCTCAGACTCGTGCACACAGGGAAATTTTGGTGATGTCTGGTTTTCTTCAGGGGATATAAGAGGAGGCCAGGGCACGAGCCCAGGATTACTCATTTAGCTTTGAGACACCCTGAAGTCAGATAAGATTAATTTCACTTTTAAGTGAAACAGGGTAGTGATGACTTTTGGGTACATCAGCCCCAGCTGCTGAGCTGCAGGTCAGGAACTGCCTGACAATAAATAAATAGGTTTTTTTCTGGAGCTGAGATTGTCTTTCATTCATTTTGGGCACCTGTACATGAAAAGAGAATGAGGATTTTGAATCTCCCCATCACGACTCAAAATCTGCTGGTTTTAGGCTTAAGGAAGGAATGTTCCTTAGCATGTTCCTCACATCGAGGGAGTGATGTAACATTGCTGAAAATGCCTTTAATTGTCTGAAAAAAGCCCTGGTGGGGTTGAGGTTGGGCACTGTTGGCTCTGAGTGAGGCAGGGCCTGGCTCTGCTCTTACACCAGACCAACCACACCTGGGCATCTCTGCTCTCCTGAGGATGGGCCAGGCCTCCATTTCCCCCATTCCCTCAATTTCCCCCATTTCCCTGCACCCCTTCACTCTTCTCTTCACAAAACCTGTTCCTCAGGCAATCAGATCATCCCCCAAGGTAAGTGACAGGCACATAAATCCTGAGGCTTTTTGTTCTGATGAAATCTGGGCAAGGAAAGGGACTTGGAGCTCACGATGGAAAATATTTCTGAGAGCAGCTACTCCAGGGCAGCAGTTCTGCTCAGCAAGCACAGGAATTACTTTGGAGCACAATAAATCTTCGAAGTTCTGCAGTCTCACTTGTCAGCTGGAGCATCCTCCCCAGCCCAGAGCCTGACAGCTTTAGCTGTTCCTGGTAGGAGTTCATTCAGTTTTCCTTTTTTCCCCCCCTCCATTCGCCTTCCATGCCATGCAAGCTGAAAATATGCAAACTGAAAGCATTTATTTTTATAGAGAAATATTTATCTGCGTGTGAACGGGAACAGCTTCATCCCTGACATCAACTTCCCAAGTGCCTCAAGTTGGGAATCAACCTTGAAACCTCCTGCTGTGGATTTGGAGCCTTTCCCCCGAAAAAAACCCTCCTGGAGGTGTTATCACAGAATCCCAGAATTAACTAGGTTGGGAAAGAATCTTTGGGATCATCAAGTCTAGCCGATAGCATGGGCAAAATGATGACTTCAGAGGAAGAAAAGCAGGATCTCAATGTTAAAATTTGATAACTAACCGGACCCCACTGGCACAGGGCAGCCTCCAGCTTGAGGCCTGTGCTGGGTTAACTCAGATGTCTTTGGATAAATTCTGTGAGAATCTGCTGGCATAGGGGAAACAACACCAAAATATTCCAGGGTAGATTATTAGAGAATGGGGGAAAAAAGCTACAGATACCAAGTAATTAATCTTGTCTCCTGAAATTTGCTTATACTGTTTCTTTTCTTTTTTAACCTGGGTTTAAAATCTTCAGCAGGAGTGGAAAGTGAGAAGGATAGCAATATTTCAGTCCTCAATACAGTTCTGAAACAAAAGAAAATAAACCCAAATTGTTTTCAGCCTGACTGTTCATGGGTGTCACCTTGATTTCAGATCATCAGCTAAATACAAGTCCAAATATTAATTACTGTGTAACTAAATATCCCTTTTCTTTAATTCACTACATCTCCAGTTTTTGCTTTAATTTCGCACTCTGGCTATTTAGAAATCAATATTTCCATTGTGGATACATGGAATTTAATTTCAAGTGGGGAAGCAGTGGATATATTAATTTCAGAAAGCAATTATTGGGAGCACGACTGCAGATCTTCTCCTGAAGAAACTTCTCTTTATCCTTCACAGAAAAGACAAAAACATTCCTGGAAAAAAACGCAGCCTGTTTAAATTGCAGCCATTTTTAATTTTTTTTTTTCCCCGTTCGGCTTTGTCTTTAAATAGGCAGAATTTCTTTCTGTAGATGGCTGGAGTTAATCATTTCCCCTTGGAGACGCACCAGGTGACACGTTCGGTGGGATGTTGGGAAGAGCAGCGATGGGAATGGGAATGGGCTGGGCTGGGAATGGGAGCAGAGCCTGCAGCCCCAACCCACGGGGCTGAGCATGACCTAGGAAGGAAGCAGAAGGATGTTTCCGAAACCCATAGCGCACAATAATTCACTTTAATCTTCCGTTGCTGTCCTGCCTTGATGGAAGTGAAATAAAAATAAAAGGGCTCTGGGTGAGATGTGCTGGAGCCTCCTGGGTTTGTGGCTGTCAGCAGGAGGAGCTGCTTGGTCTGGCAGTCAGGGAAGAGCTACCCCAGGAATGAGATGGAACCAGCTGTGCTGGGCCACACAAACCCTGGATTTGCCCTTTGGGAATGGGTTGGATCATGCAGTTCCAACAGGCCAGCAGCAGGGAGGTGCCTGCTCCCAGGGCTGTGGAGCCTTCATCCTTCAACACCTTGGAACAGGAAAAAAAAACCATCTAAAATAACTTTTGAGCAGATAAACCCCGTGTTCCGTGCAGCAGAACCCATCCCTAGCAGGAATTCTGGGCTGTTAACTCAGACAGTTTTTCAGGCTGCAAAAGCAGCACACGGCTAAACTCCTGAAATGTCCCCTCTGATTTGTTTCGTGCATCTCAAATCCCTGCAGGACACCTGAGAGCAAAACAAGCACCACAGAGCATTCCCAGGTTCCCTTTTGTGCACAGCCTGGGAATGCAGCTCGTGTTACCAGCCCCGCGAGCGCCGCTGGCCAGGAGGAGAGGAGCAAATCGTTATTTAAGACATCATCCACTCCCAACGGGCCTCATCACCTCCGACAGATTTGTGAGTCACTCAGAGGAAATATTTTACTGCTATCCTGTTTGCTCAGCAGGTGGAAGGGAAATCGCTCTCACAAACCCTGGAAAAAAAAAATAACTTGAGCAGGACTTCGATTTCAGCAGAGCCTCGGCACACTCGGCCTCGTGGAGAGTTTCATGTGGTGCCAGCAGATTTCTGGAGAGGTTGCAGAGGAAGACAACAAGACAAGGTCCTTGGCATGAAGGCATTTTTTTAACCCTCTCCAATTTTTTGTGCTACTTCCCTGCTTTCCATCTGTAAAAAGTTCTTTTTTCTTATTCATTTTTCCTCTTGTGTTCGAGAATTTTTGATTCCTCTCTCCAAGAAATTTTGCTGCTAGATGAGAATTATTGAATTTTTTTAAAAACTACAGGGTAGGGCTTAGAGCAGACTTGGGCAAAAGAGGTGAAATTCTCCCTTAAAGAAACCAGAAATTGCAGGCATCTCTTTTTTTCATAATCCAGTGAAAATAGGATAACAAAGAGAAGATCTGAGAAATTATTTCCCAATAGTATTTTAGGAAATAAAAGAAAATACATACATAATTTGTGCCAAGAGCATTTCCTGGTTGTAAACACATCTAGCTAAAGAGGTATTGAGCAAATTCATCCTTCACTCCAAGAAAATTAACTCTTCTGCTGGAGCTTTTACCAAAAACTCTTCCAGGGTGTTGTGCTCCTTTGTCAAGTACTTCACCAGGATTCAGCAAAGGGAGAAGTGACTGCAAAAATGGGAAATTGTCGTGCTGAGACACCTTGCTGGGAGCTGTGCTTGCCCTCAGCCTCCCCGGTGGAGGGAAGAGCACAGGCAGGAGAATCCAGGGGTTTGTCCTCTCTGCTTTCCTCTGGGACAGAGATCCAGGAGCTCCATGGGTGAGGTTTCCATCCTTGGTGAGGGGAAAGCCTCAGGTGTGCACAGAAACCACCCAGGAGGGGAAGGCTGTGGCTTTGTGAGACAATCCCACAAGAGAGAGCCAGCCCTGAAAATCAGAGAGTCCTGTAGCCTGGAAAAGAGCTTTAAGATCATTGAGCCCAACTGTTCATTTATGCTCACTAAACATTCAGAAGACACCAAAAACATTTAGTCTTGACTTTAATATCCCTCTTGTATTACTGTTGCTGGTATTTAACCTTCATCATTATGGTCCTCTAAAAGGTGAGGGTAGGCCAATCCAACTCCCTAACCAAGCCTTGAATATAAATTACCTTTAAAGACCTTTTAGAGCCAATTTTTCTCACTGTTTATACATTTCAGGTTCAGCAGAAACCCATTTCACAGCAACAACGAAGAAATGGATCCATTGTTCAGGGAAGTGTATAAAAGCTCTAAAGTTTCCCTAAAGATGTTCCAAACTGATACCTGATCCGAGACCTGTAGGAAATGTTTGAAAATATCCTTAAATAAATGAAGTCACTGGGTCAGTTCCAGCCAAGCTGATGAGAGAACAATGCATAATTTAGAGATGGAGCCTCTGCCCCCGTCATGTGCTTGTTTCTCCATCCAAAGGGAGGGTTTTGGAAAGCCCTGCCGTGTTTGGACACTCTCTCACACTCATTTCATCTTCAGCTTCCACCTGGGACTCGCAGTAGCCACGCAGCAGAGAGAGCAGTTGTTTTTGTGGTTTCCTTCTGGCTCGGCCTGCAGGGCTGATGCACCAGAAGTCTTACGAGAAATTCTGCTTTGTTGGGATTTCCTGCATGATTTTGCACACAAAGGCAGCTCAAACGATTCAGCTGACATGGTGATTGGAACCTGGAGATGATTTTCCCAAAACACATCGATTTGGGAACCTCTGCTTTTCACCCACTCCTCTTTGTTCCATCCCACGTACTTCCTGCATGATATAATTTGGACCTATTTTTTAATGAACCCTCACTAAGTGCTCTGAAGTGCCATTGTGTTCTGCTAAAGCCCTGCCAGCCAGGGCAGAGCTGTAATTCATTTGCCAGGAAGAGATTTTCAAGTTCCTGGGATTTAACAAATGGTTGTGCATCAGCTGAGCTGTAGGAAATCTCCTCATGTGCTTGTTTTTCCCCCTGGTTTTCTGCATCTGTGGCAAGTGCAAACCAAGGCGTCCTGTTTTAAACTTCTGTGTGCTGAATGTTACCTCGAAGGAAACACAGACAAGGCTTGGAAATGTGGGAATAACTCATTAATCTTGGAATGGTTTGGGTTGGAAGGACCACCTCGTTAAGGGATTAAGGGATGACCTGACTGGATCAGGCTGCTCAGGACCCCATCCAGCCTGGCCTTGAACACTTCCAGGGATGGGAATCTGTGGGGAAATGGGGCTGCATCTCCTGCTTGGGGCGTGAAGCACACCCTGGGGTCTCAAGGAGAACCAGCACACTCAGCACTGATTTATCTCCAACAGCAGAGATAAACTCCTGTTGCAATTTATTCCATCCCAAAGCTCCAGCTGGAGCTTCCTGACCAGTCCTGAGCCCCTGTGCCCACCCAGGGTGGCATCACCACTCTGACCCTCCCTCTGAATTTCCCTTGTTCACACAGTGATCAGCAAACCTCCAGAATCCTAATCTGCTCTTCTTCCAAAGCACGGGCAGAAAAACCCCAACCAATCCCAACCCACCTGAATTTTGGACTGGGAGATTTGCCAAATAAATCTCTTTCACTCACTAATGGATGTGTGGGGCATTTTCATGCTGCTGCTTGGACCAAATCCACTCCTTTTGCTGTTTTCTTTCCTCAGTGTCACCTGCACCCTTCTCTCCCATGGCCACAGCAAATCCCTGCCCCAGATGGGGACAGAGCACACCAAAGCAAAGGAGAAAATGCCCTTCAGAAGCAAAATTAGGACAAGATTGCCAGTGGAAAAATATTTAGCTTGAATAAAGAGAAAAAACCCTCTTGATTAGAAAAAATACCCACAAAAAAATCCCCCCAAACCAGCCCAAACCCATAGAAACAAACAGAAAAACTCAAGTTCTGTGACAGAACTCACTGTGATTACAGTGAGTGGAGGTCTCACCTTGGGGGAGAGGGAAGAAACAGTTTCCTCCTCAAAAAATCTCCTTCAGAACTTACTTCCAGACTTTTCTAGAGTTGTGATTGGCATTGGAAGCTCTCCCCCCACCAAATAAAGGGCTAGAATTGAGAAAAGCCAGCTGGCCACTCTAACCCAGTTTAATTGCAGCAAGGTATGGAGCTGAACAAGTTAAATCCGAATTACTGCACCATTACTCCAAAGGGTTTACTGGACACTCTGAGTCACAGTGAGCTTCAGTCTTTTGTCTATGCAGACTTTGCAATATTATGAGGGGTTTTTTTTAGCAGAAGGATCAGCAAAGGAAGTCAGACCAATGGTTTTTTCAAGCCCATCAATCCCACAGAAGGTGAGAAAGCCCCGTGAAAGCCCCTCTCCATTTGAGCAGCAATATCCTTCTGAGGAAAATTCTTTCCTGATCCTTGCTTTAAAGAAGTTATTTGAGATTAATGTAAAGACCATTTGTCATCTGGGTTATAAGAAATGCTAATGGCTTTAGCAGCGTTTTGCATTTTCTGCAAATCCAGCCTGTATTGCAAACTTCTCTGTTAGGCACAAAATAGGGAAAAATGGTCTCCTCTAATCTGAATCACTCATCAATTCCCTGCTAATTGTCAGAAGTGTTTAGTGCACTGGAGAATTGATAACCTGTAATAAGATGTGATGGATTTAGCCAGCTGTGTTTTTGCAATTCCAGGCTGGTGTGTGTCCAACAGAAACCAAGGGAGTTACACCAGTACAAAAAAAAAAAAAAAAAAAAAAAAAAAAAAAAAAAAAAAAAAAAAAAAAAAAAAAAAAAAGAAATAAATAATAATAAATAAAAGAATGAAAAGCCAACCTGATCTTGATTACTGGTACTATTGAGACAGTTCACTGGGAAATGAAAGCAGTCACTGCTGTTGCCATTAATCTCATTTTATGTTAGTTTGGCTTTTACTGCAGAAAGTAAAAACTCTTGGGTTTTCTTTCCTCCCCAGTCCCATATGTGAGTTAAAGCAAAGCTGACAAGCAAGTCCTTGACATAACCTCACGCAGGCTGTGGTTAGGAGCTCTCGAGCAGCCACAGCCCAGATGTGATTTCCTCACTTTATTCAGATTAATTGGGCTCAAATTAAAAAGGCAGCGCTTTGTTTTGGTTTGGTTTAAAGAGACAAGGCTGGGGGGCAGTCGTCGCCTCGTTATCTCTGTTTTTTCATGGAACAGTTGTTTGGATGTGGGTGTGAAGGAAAGTTCATCCTTTTTCCATTCTGTCAGACCTCAAGCATTTGGTGCAAGCACCCAAAAGCTGCTGCTGAGCTGAAGAACAATCCCCTGGGATTTCACCGTGTCTGCACTCCCACCTTGCCTTTGGGACCGAGACCACTCTGTCACTGTCCAGCAGATAAATCCCCCATGCTGAGGGGCTGAACTCCCTCCTGCAGACACAACACACCTTAATATCCTTTATTGCACAGAGCAGGAGGAGGCAGATCTATAGAATTTATGCAATGATGGATTTTATGCTTCTGGATTTTAAAATTATGCTTTTATACAATGGAGGTGCTGCTCAGGAATCCCAGAGCACTTGTTTGAATGCACAGGATTTTTTTCGTCTGTGTTACAGAAGAAACTGCCTCCTCTCTGTGCAGCCTCTTTACTTCTGCTTTTAGTATAAAAACAAAAATTCAGTAAGTTAAAGAGAATGCTGAGCTGCAAATGGGTGAAGAAGCCATGTGGGGCGAAGGGATCTGGTTCTAGAATTGATTTAGGGGAGCAAAAGAAATTGCAGAGTCTGACCTTGCAAAGGAAAAACATTGGAAAGCGTAAAACATCCTCTTGGCTTGAGAAACCTCACGTGGCACTGCTTGGTGACCCTCACGGTTACTGTCATTAATTAGGAACAATTTTATAAGCGCCCAAAGACTTCCTAGGTCTGAGCCACTGTGGGAAGTGATGAGTTTTTAATGGCAACCAGCACACTTGAAAAATTCCCATGTTGTGGAGACAGAGACATCCCAGGGGAGCCTAGTGCCTGCCCTCTCCTGGCTCAGATATTGGGGTTAATTGGGGCAGCAGAGAGCTCTGAGTGCCCACAGCAGGGTGCAGACATCTCCCTGCTCGGGCTGATGTTTTGTTTCAGTGCCCTGCAAACAGAGCAGGGCAGGGTTTAGCTCGTACAAATCACATTAAACCAGGGGACACATTTTATTATTTGGCAGCAAGTTTATCTTCTGTGCTGAAACTGAGCCTGAAACAAGATTCCCTCTCGGGTTTGTTTGCACACTGGGAGGTGCAGATAGAAAAGGGAGGATGCTGCAAATGAAATTCTGTTTAGGCCACATAATCTCCTTCATTAAAGTATCAGTGATGCTGGATAAGGCTCACTCGGGGACCTATTAATGGAAACACATCTGCTGTGTTCATAATAATAAAAAGACTGGCTCTAAAGTGATTAATTGCTGTTAACAGGAGCAGGTCCAGCTTTGGGAGGCAGATATGTGGCACGTTTGGATGTGCACAGAAGGCTTTGCAGAGATGAGCACAGCTCAGCTTGCAGCACTGCAAGGACAGCTCAAAGGCTTGGGATGGGTCAAGTCGGGCCACCTCACCTCTGGCTGAAAATCCCACTTGTCCCAGGCTTTTCCAAGTTAGGAACTAAATGGAAAAGGAGCATCACTGCCTTTTTTCTGATTCAAATGCATTTTTATTAGCAGTGTTTGTATTACAGTGGTCACAAGAGACCCTAATCAAAGTGGGGTCCTCCTGGGTTAGACACTGTCCAGGCCCATAATATAAACCAGGTCCTCCTTTTAGGAACTGAAAGGTTTGCAGACAACCAGAGTATGGGAAGGGAAAGCCAGACGTGGAGTGGGGAACTGCCACCACCTGCCTGAGAGCTCGTGGGCCTCGGGTTTGGATTCCAGGCCCTTCTTTAGGGCTGGGGAATGATGGATGAGCTCCTCAGGAGCACAGAGCCCTCAGCAGAGCCACAGCTCCTGGTGCCTGCAGAGGCCTGGGGGAGCCTTGGCACAGAGGGGCCAAGAAACTCAGCAGAAAAGCAACGAGTGCTGCTGGAGAGATGCTGGGGATGCCTGGCCGGGGAGCTCAGACACATTCCCAGCTCACAGGCACTCTGGAAGCAGGCATGTCATACCCTGTCAGAGGGAGACAAAGCCTGAGCCAGCCTGGCAGGAAAATAGGGCTCCTTGCCAGCACATTGATTAGAGCCCAGATGAAGATAAAAAGGCTGGAGATCCAGTGCACAGTCTGGAATTGTGTGTTTCTGGGGAAGATCTAATGTATTCATGCTGTCAGGTCACATACATTAGGCCCAGAAACCTGAGGTTTGCTTTCTTCTTTTTTTTCCCCACTTTTTTTGGAAGCACTTGGAGCAAATATATTGAATGAGACATTTGCAAGCATGGAGCCCATTAATAACACAAGGCCAATGCAAGGCTGCAGCCTCATTCATGCTGCTCTGGGGAGCCAAGGAAATTAAAATCCTCTCCGTTTCTTTTCTGTGCCGGGGAAATCAAAGCCAAGCCCTGAGAAGGGGCTGATTGGAGACAGGTGAAATGTCTGTTTGTTTTTAAAGCCTTGCAGCTCTCATTTTTGATAGTCCCTGGGTTTTCCAAGAGAGTTGTGTAGATACCAGAGGAGAGGTGGCTGGAAGAGAAGAAAACCAGTCTGGGGAGCATCAGAGAGCCAGGAACTTTTCAGATACCAAAGAACAAAAGACTTTACAGCAAAGGCTCCTTGCTGACAGCTGCTGGAAGTGCCCAGCTTGTGCTTTATCCCTCTACAGTGTTCCTTCTGTGCTCCTCATGCCACAGCCTTGCAAGTCTGTGAGCCTGCACTCTGATTTGTGCTAAAACAAGAATAAAACCTTCCAGGAGTCTCAGAGAATGAGGAAACCATAAACCAGAAAACGATTACCCAGTTCTGCACATGATATACTGTGCAGATAACAGGAACTCATGGATATATGGATGTTTTATTGCTGGATGTAAGACACATCTTATTTAAGGTGCACAAAGAGCCCTGCCTGTGCTTCCACAACCCTCAGCACTGCTCCTGGGCCAGGCAGCCCCTGTAAATCTCCATGCAGATGTCCATTAGCTGAGTATTAAGTGGGCAGACAGACATCAGAACGACTTTGTCACGAATCTGATGTTCCCATCTAAACAGATCTAAACGGTCTTGTTTTATAACTGCTTCCTGCAGTCAACCTCCCATGATAGCCCAGACTTGCTAACGTTCCTTTTATTGCTGCCATCTGATTGTATAACTCTGCACTGATAGCAGCTCTTCATATTGCATCGATTAGGCAGAGAACAGGAAAATGAACAAAATGTACTCATTCTGTTTATAGTTGGAGCTATAATTTTGTGGCCCTCCTTGGACGCCTTAGCAGGAGAATCAGATGCACTTTTCTCCCCGTTTGGCAATGCTCTCCTGCACTGGCTGGGAGCTGTGGCCAAGTTTACTCAGCTCCTGCTCTTGCAAATGGGACTTTTGTTTTTTTAGGATGTGGGAGAAGGAGAGGGCTCCCAGGGCAACTGCTGGGACACAGCAGGAGCTTGTGTTAAACACAGAATTTCCAGAGGAGGGAGGCTGTTCATCAACCCCTGTTCATCACCACGTTGGGGTGGTTGGGAGTGAAGGTTCAGGGTGAAGCACGAGGGAGGAATGACATGATGATGTTGATGATGTTGATGATGATGATTATGAATTTGATACAGGTTTTCTTTGCCTTAGAACAGAGGCTAGCCAGTGTTAAAGGAATAAAGTAGACATTTATTAAAAGGCCTTTAAGGATACACCTTGGGCAGTGCAAGAGCCTGGCCAGGGCTACACAAGATGGGCAATGGTCACAAGTTTTCACACTTTCATAAGTTTTGGTCCATTTCCACACTGGGGTTTATTGTCCAATTACAGCTGCAGGTTCTGCAGTCCCCTCCTCCCAGTTTGCTCTCCTCAGTTCGCTGCTGTTTGCACTTTTTGGGCCTGAGGCTGCAGTGGTGTCCTTGGTTCTGGGGCTGGAAAAGGATTGTTCTGTCTAAACTGTGAGGAGAACTTGCTCACACTTTATATGA